>VJMH01005092.1:0-67130 GCA_009835185.1 Aphanomyces stellatus | reverse complement strand
CCGTCGTGACGTATCTCGTGCGCCAGCCACAGGTCCACTACGTCACCCGCGCCGCCGTCGTCGAGTCCTTTGCACTGCGTGCTGACAACCACGATCGCCGCCGCTTGGACGTCGAAACAGCGTCGGTCGTTGGTGTCGATGCAGCCCAAGCACATGGCCTGTACGTCGTTCGATTGGATTTGTCACTCGTTAGTCACTCGTTTCCTTCGACTAGGTTGGGCAATGGCATTGTCGTTGGCATTTCCGATTCGGGATTGTACATGGACCATGACCAATTTGACCAGCCGTCTCCGCGTGAATTCGATGCCATCAACTTGGACGCGCGCAAGGTACTCTCGCCTATCACTTGTCATGTACTAATGACGTGGCACGCCGCTGTAGGTGGTGCTTTACCAAGTCTTGGGCGACAGAGTGGATCAGTCGGACAACGTCACGTGTGGTCATGGCACCCATGTCTCTGGTATCTTGGCCGGCAGTTCGTACAGCCAAGACCACCCGAATGTTGGCATTGCGCCTCATGTTAAGATTGCTTTTACGGATCTTGGTGTCCAGGTGAGTCATCGCTCGGTGGACGTGTGTCATCGTGAATTGTCTAGAATGCCAGCTGTGCCAACCAACCGGGTCTCAAGTGCCCCGTGAGTCTCAAGGCGCCATCGAATCCCAGTAGTCTCATGGGGCAGCAACAAGAAGCAGGCGCGAAAATCTTTTCCTATTCGTGGGGCACGGTTGGGGATGATTATTCCAAGGTGCATATCCACTGAAGTGTGGACGCAATCATTGAATCTTGGCTTGTAGCAAGCCATGAATTTGGACCAATTCCTCTTTGACAACCCAGAGCTTTTGATCGTCATTGCCGCGGGCAACGCCGGCGAAAGCGGCGAACGTACGATCAGCTCCCCTGCCGGTGCAAAGAACGTTCTCACGTGCGTCGTCATCTTCCTACTCTCCGTGTAATGCACTGTTGACGTCATCTCGTAGCGTCGGCGCATCCTTGAATACCATCGAGAGCCTCTCGGAAAAATACAATTGCACCAGCGTGTACAACCCAGACACTGTCGCGGCCTTTTCATCGCAAGGGCCGACTAGCGACGGTCGGATCAAACCTGAAGTGGTCGCGCCCGGCCAAATCATCACGTCCGCACGGAGCGAAGCGTCGACTTCGACGGCCAAAACAAGTGCGCTTTGTCCGCTCCAAGGCACATCGCAGGTTTGTGTGGCTGTTATGTCCATGATGGAGTTGACCAAGGGACGCAGGCGACGCCCGTCATCTCTGGCTTTGCCGTGCTACTCACCGAGTGGCTTCGAGATGGCTGGTACGCCAATGGCACAAAGGACACATCTCTTGGCATGAAGACCATCCCATCGGCCCTTCTCAAGGCGCTGATTGTTCACAGCGCCCACGGTTTACAACGCCGACTGACCAAGACCGTCAAAATGAGCTGCAAGTTTGCAGCGCAGCACACCGAACCGCTAGCCTACCCGGATTTCCGCCAAGGTAGTCGTTCGTACCTGGACATTACATTTCCTGACATTGCTAGGGTTTGGTCTCCCCAACATGTCGAACCTGGCGTTTTTCGATGGCGCGGCCCCGTCGGTCGTGTTTTACCCGAATGGGTCGCAGCCATCGCCATCGTTGGCCCATGGCGGCGCCCACGTGTACACGCACACGTTACGTCCAGGCGACACGTTCCGGGCAACATTGGTACTATAGACATATCATATGATCATGTGTTCAAGTTGTGGGTAGGTGTGGACAGACCCACCGGGGTCTCTCTTGAGTACCCGCATGCTCCAAAACGATTTGGATCTATACGTGCACGTCTTGGATCCACGGTACTTGGCACCCAACGGCCTCCGGACGTTGCCACTCACCGTGGACACGCGCAACAACGTCGAGATGGTCCAGCTCTCGTACGTCGGCGCGCGCGCGATGCTCCAGAACGCGACCGACGACCCGATTGAGATTGAAATCCGCGTCGCGGGCACCTCGGTGCTCCTCCACGCGCCGCAACCGTACGCGCTCGTGCTCTCGACGAGCTCGACCGAGGCGATGGAGGCCAAGAAGCACCGCGACGAAGCGCAAAGCGGGGTCTTGTGGGAGCGGTGGGCCACGGCGTGTGCGCTCTCGGCGGCCGCAGTGCTTGGCGGGCTGGTGTTGTGTCGCCTGACGCGGCCGCCGCCCGAGTTCCGCCGACACGAAGCGCCAGTGGTGCGCCGAGTCGTCGAAATCGAGCTGCGTCCCATAGCTGCCTCGGAGACGACCCATTTGATGTCGTAACCCAACAGCAAGCAAATCGAGCCACTCGAGTTTCATTGGTGCTGCAATCTGAAACGGTCGATTTATCCGGATACGGATAGAGTGCACAAGATTGCAAAATTCAAAAACTTTCGTGTCATAACAGCACCATGGACCCCGACACACAGCGCGACGAAGACGTGGGGACGGCGATGCGCCGTGCGCGGATGCAAGCCATGCGAAAGCTTCCGCCGTGGAAAGATCGCGTGGCTATGGCCGTCATCGCGCGCCACCATCGCATCATGCTTGCCATGGAGAAAGCCAAGAAGAAAGCCGATGACGTCGCAGAGCGATTGCTGCGCGACAAGGCGGCAGCGTGCCCTTCAGCGACGGAAACATTAGATGCGCCCTCGACATCGTCCCCACAAACCGACTGCTGCTAATTGTCCATTGAATCGCCAGCTGTGCAGGACGAAGTGACATTGACGACCCACACGGCAGCGATCGGATCATCAAGTACAATGTATTTACACAGTCTCAACTGCATGCACAATACGCTCCTTGGTGAGATATAGTCCATGACATGTTTTTAACGATTATATCTGGCTGGAGGATGTGGCCAAACGTCACCCACGCTCGCATCATTGACTCACTTTGGCTCCTCGGAGGCAAGGGTGCTCATCATTGTGCTGGTGTCGTGTTTGTCAATCGTACCAACTGCATTGCATTCTGGGCCACTTCAAGTTGAAGTGGTCCAACGTCACTTCCAGCGAACTGACAACCCAGGTGTCGTCGTGTCGGTTCATCACGACGACGATGCCATTGGTTAAGCATGGCATCATGACGCGACAACAAAAAACCTTGTGATTGGAATTGCTCATGGGTCGCTGGGGCTGTGAAACTGACCAGCAATGCACAAATTCTCCCACAGCACCACATGCAGGCCACATCCTTACCTCCAAGCGAGTATATCCATTGGCCGAATTCCACACGTCTCGGGCAATCCGCTTCCCCTCTTTGCCTCTTTGTCCTAGGCTACTTCAAACAGCGACGAGGCTAGTGGTGAATCAATCTCAATAATGTTAGTCATCGCATTGCCAGCTTTCTACGGCAGGGACGCATTCGCGGCGAACGAGTTATCTGGAGCTCCACGAGGCAGTGCTGTTGATCGTGTTGTTGGTGGGCGCGATGCACGTAAAGCACTCCTTGCAGACGACGTGCATGCGGGTCGTTTGCTGCGGGACCATGTTGCGGCACTTGGCGCACCATGACTTTGTTGTCATGAGAACGTTCATCTTGGGCGGCGTGAAGGCTGGCAGCATGATACAGTCGTGTCTCGGTGTCAATTGCAAAATGAGAGTCGGCTGGACGTTCTTGGGGCTATCGTTCCAAGGAAACGGCAGCTCAACGGTGAATTCAATGGTCACATTTCATATACACATGATATAAGCACGCGCTTTATGGATATGTGTATATAAATTGAAGATTCAATTGCCAGAATAGATGCATATTATCTTCTTGAAGGGGATCACGGGCCGGCCGTTAAGTTGCCGCCGTCGCCAGTGGCCGGCCAATGTTGGTTTCAGGACCGGTGGCGGCCGCGCCTTCGAAACGGCAAAATCAGCGCCTCCGCCTTTGCTTCTCTGATACCGGCCGCCTCCATCCCCAAGACGAGGCACCGTTGCATGTGTTGACGACAACGCACCATAGCATTGATGCACTTCACTCGTGACCAAAGTCGATCAACGTATCCCGTCGATTCTCGAAACGTGACAGAGGCCAAATGTACCCTTGTTCTTGTGCTTGGAAAAGTGCAGAGAACCGGTTTGGTTGTTCATTCGAACGAACGATTGGTTTCGCGAACGCACGACTGGCCGCTGTGTCCGTGAGAGGGTTACAACGACGAAGTCGATGGAATTATTCGACGTGCCACCGTTGAAAACGGGGGTCGAACGTGATTTGCAACTCGTGCAAGTGGATTCCAACACCTCAACTTGCTTCAAGCCGTGTCTAGAATCACGTGTGTCGGTCACGTTACGAGCTCGACGACGCAGTCATGGCCCTCAGCTGTGCACCACATGCCGCTGCGACAACCAACGAGATAATAAAAATGTAGTTGATTGGGCTGAACGGCTAACACTAGGAGAACGACGACGGCAACGCGCATCGTCGTGGAGGTGGTTACGGCTTGATATGTCGAACTTTAAAGTCCTTGTCGAGGTAGTAGCCGCTCTTGTGGAGGTGTGTTGCAGGGAGTTCAATCATGAGGTCGTACTCGAGCACCTGCGAGGATTGTCAACCCGAGCCCTCATCGACGACGACACTGTACCTTGCTGCAAAAGAGTTCATAGTCGTCGTCTGTCATGGGGCCGTAGAGCAAACTCCACTTGCCGTCGACGAGGATAAAATAATACCGCTCGCACTCGCCGTGTTCGTACCAGCCTTCTTCGCCTTGGACCGTGCCGGGGCACGCATTCAGAATGCCGTTGCTTTGCGTTTTGGCACGTGTCGATTTTTTTGTTGTCGTGCCTTCCTTCTTCCCGAGGATCGACCGCATCTTGTCTTGCATCTTGCCAATCGTCGACTTGGGGGCGGTGCTGCCCGTCGCCGTCGTTGACGTGCTGTTTTTCGTGCTGCTTTCTTCCCGCACTTCGTTGTCTTTTCGCCGACTCGACTCAAGCGACGCGCTGTTTTCTTGCTGTTTTTGCTGCTGCGAAAACGACCCTGGCTTGGTCGACGTCTGCTCGGCGTCGATCTGCTCGTCGCACTCGGACGCGTCCTTCTTGGGCTGCTTTTCCGGCGCCGTCTCCTTCTTTTCAGGCGTCGGACTTCGCCCCCGCTCCTTGCCCGACTTCTTCTTGGGGCTGTCGCTCTCGTCCCCGCTCGCGACCGCCGCCACAGCCTTCTTCTTCTCCCGCCGACGCCGACGCCGCTCCTCCTCTGAGTCGTCGTCCGAGCTGCGACTCTCGTCTGACTCGTCGTCGTCTTCGTCGTCGTTCTTCCGTCGACGACGGCGGCTCGATCTGTGTTTGCGCCGGTGTCGACGCCGCGCGCCCTCGTCGTCGCCGCTGCTCGAGTCGCTGCTGTGTCGCTTCTTTCGCCGCCGCGACGATTTGCGTTTGCTGCTGCTACGCTTCTTGGCCTTCTTCCCGTCGTCGCCGTCGTCACCGTCGTCACCGTCGTCTGCGTCGTCGTCGCCATCGTCGGTTCGTTTCTTGGCCGGTTTTGTGGCCTTTTTCGACGCCTTTTTCGAGCCCTCCTTCCCGCCGTCGTCGTCGTCTGGCTCGTCCGCCCCGCCACCACCCTCGTCGTCGTCGTCTGACGACCCACTCCGATGTTTCTTCTTCTTCTTTGTCTTGTCCTTCTTCTTCTTCTTCGACTTGCGCGGCGACGGCTCGCCGCCGCCGCCCTCCAAAAACTCGACGTACGACGCCGGCACGTACCCGACTTTGCCGTTGCATTCGCATTTCAGGTACCCCGTTTTCTTGGTGGTAAAGACCTTGAGGAGGTCGCCAGTCTTGAGTGTGAGCTCCTCGTCTGACTTTGGCTTGCGGTCCCGCAATGCCCGCGCCATGACGACGACTCCGCCGTCGTCGTCGTCGTCGTCACCATAGTCGCCTCCATTGTTTTCCTTCTTTTTCGACGCCTTGGACTCGGTCAAGTCGGTGTAATTCGTGGCAGCGGCGGCGTTCCCGCCATTGCTCGTGAGTGGCGTGTTAGCATACGAGTCGATGCTGTCGTTCGTGAGTCCCTTGATCTGCTTGATGGGCTGCTTTGGCTTGGTGGTCAATGCAGGCAGCATCGCAAGAGAAGCCGCGCCGCGGCCTTTCTACACAGCCGACTCGTCGCCAAAGGCAAAACTGCCCTCGCTCCTCGATAAAGATAGACGCAATGCTCTCGTGGCAGTTGCGCAAGCAACCAATCCACGGCCCGGAAATCCAGTTGACCAATCCGTGACCGGCTATGAATAGCCACGCGATGCCATTGGTCAGCCATACCAGCCCACAGAACGACAACAAAAAGGAGAGTTATTGCACAGCTTTAGGGAACATGGGCATGATAGGACACGTTTGTGTACACGATGCGCGCGTAGCTGCTCGTGGGCGGACAAAAGGGAAACTTGACGTTGTCCCACGTGACTGGGGGCGTCGGGTCAGGCGAAAAGAGTGGCTGTGCCGACACGACACTCACATAGACAGCCAAAAAGAGCGAGACAATGATTGCCGTGTATGCCCAGAGGCGCTCGGGCCACGAGACCGCCGCGCCAAAATGGCGGAGGTAAAACACAATGGGGAGGACAATGCAGCTCAAGGCAATGCACGACGCGCCGGTAAAGTCAAGCAGGTCCAAGAGTCGATCCTTCCAAGCGCAGGCAATGGCGACGCAGGCGGCCAAAACGACGATGCGGAGGGCAGCGACTTTTGGGTACACACCTGGCTCTTGGTAGGCACGAGTGTCGGTGTCACGGTCATCTGAAAAGCCATCTGCCGTTGGGCTGGCGTCGTGCTTGGTGGTCGTAGGAGCGCGAGGCGTGTCGAGTTCGTCATAGCCGGGGGCATCCTCTTCATGCCCGGCGGCGTCCTCGTTGAGAGATTCGGAAACTTGGGGCTGCTGTTGGTGGAAACCCAAGACACAGCGCTCGAGGATGTAAAAGCCAGGCGTGATGATCACGCCAAAGGCGATCGTGACATGCAGTTGCATGGCCAAGTAGGCCAAGACAACACCGCCGCGGCTGGCCGTAAAGCCCAAGCTCGACCCAGTGATAGCAAAGAGGAGGTTGCCGGGGATTTGGCAGCCAACGACCGAGGCGCCCGTGACAGCCACAACCAAAAACAAGAGCGAAATGAGGGTCAGTGTCACGACGATCACTCGCGGCATGCGTTCGGGTTGCGAGTGCTGGCGCTGGAGGGCAGGAATGACAATGCCAGCGCCGTAGGCTAGTGACAAGTTGCCAAAAATGATGGCCACGCCCTTGAACGTCAGTGCTGGGTCGGGGGGATGCAGTCCTGGAGGGATGGGAGTCATGTTGTCCACGAGGAGGTAGAGCGCGATGGCATCGGCAAGGATCGTCCCGGCGCTGCCAGCAGCCGCGGCAAATGCCCCTTCTTTCAATGTTGGGATGAGGCAGATGGGAAGGAGAACGACGCCCATGATGATGATCCACGTTGTCATGCCGTAGGTTGACGGGAAGAGCGTCATGAGCATGAAGCCACCAAGGACGAGGAACGAGATGGGAAACAACAGACACGTGAGCATCTGCGTGACGAGGATGAGCCAGCGGCCCACTTGGCCAAGGCAAAAGTCACCCAAGTCGGCAAACGTGCGGACGCGTGGCGGGGCCACGAGCAGCACCTTGGAGATGCACACGGTCGCGTAAATGTTGACCAGTGCCATGTACACCAAGGCCACAGACGCCCACGCGTAGCCAGCACGAGCATAGTTGCCTGGCATGCCGAGGGTGCCGATGCCATAGACGCAGCAGAAGAGCGAGAAGCTCATCTTGAGGTCTTCGACCGTAAGAAACGGGGACATGGTAGAGTTGGGGCACGCGGTCAAAATCCAAAATGCGAGGGAAGCTGTCGTGAATTTTTCAACGGATTGGTCTTATTGTCACACGAATGGGAGGGGGCGTCAACAGAAATGAAAAATGGCTCATCAGTATCCTCGTTGCTTTGAAAGGAATGCGCCATGGTATTATTCAAATGTAAATCCTCCATGTTGGTGTGGAGACACCCTTGGCGACTCTCGTCTTGAAGAGTGTTGCAGTCAGGCAGGGGACGGACTGCCTGGGCTGTACTAAACTACAAGGGTATGGGCAATGAGATATTACCCCTCACTCCTGTCAGAGTGTTGATGAAGTCGTCGCACTCGGGCTCATCGGTTGGCCAAGCCAACCAACACGAGTGTGTTCGACTCTGCTTCTTTCCCACGTGCATTCTTGGAGAAAAATGATGCCACCGTCGTCAAACGGAGACAACTACGAATGACGTGGCTGGCTTGCTTTGGTTTGCCCCATCACCTACGCATCGAGTCGTGGTCACTGAAATAGAAAGGCCGTGTACCTTCACTGCTAGGAACGGGGAATTACCCGACAAGTGCCATCGTAAACAATGAGATCGAGACCCCTATTGGAGAGTACTTTGGCTCTACCGGATGCCTCGTCAGTGGTCCATAGATCTCAGCTCTCGCGCATTGTAGTCAACGGCCAGATACGGGAATGTGGTGTGTGGCATTGCAATGACCATACGAGTCATGTCGAAGGAGAAACGTGTATTCACTCAACGTCCATGTCGCAGTCGACAGCATCAATGGTTGGTGGACTGACAGAACGAAGCGTGCAATCCGCGCCAACACGTATCAAGCCTCGAAACAACACCGCAACAAACCCGTCGATGCACAAAAGTATATTCATTAGGCAGAGCTAATTCGACGTAGCCTACACAGCTTTAGGGGAAATGGGCATGATACGATACGTTTGTGTACACGATGCGCGCGTAGCTGCTGGTAGAGGGGCAGTAAGGGAATTTGACATTGTCCCAAGTGACGGGGGGCGTCGGATTGGGGGAAAAAAGTGGCTGCGCCGACACGACACTGACGTAGACAGCCAAAAAGAGCGAGACAATGATTGCCGTGTATGCCCAGAGGCGCTCGGGCCACGAGACCGCCGCGCCAAAATGGCGGAGGTAAAACACAATGGGGAGAACCATGCAGCTCAAGGCAATGCACGACGCGCCGGTAAAGTCGAGTAGATCCAAGAGGCGATCCTTCCAAGCGCAGGCAATGGCAACGCAGCCCGCCAATATGACGATGCGGAGAGCTGCGACTTTTGGGTACACGCCTGGTTCTTGGTAGGCACGAGTATCTGTGTTGTGGTGCTCGGCCAAACGATCGACTACTGGGTTGGGATCATGCTTGGTGGTCGTGGGGGCGCGAGGCGTGTCGAGCTCGTCGTAGCCGGGGGCATCCGCTTCACGGCCGACGTCGTTCTCGTCAAGAGATTCAAGTACATGGGGTTGCTGCTGGTGCACGCCCAGAAGACAACGCTCGAGGATGTAAAAGCCAGGCGTGATAAGGACACCAAAGGCGATCGTGACATGCAGTTGCATGGCCAAAAAGGCCAAGACAACCCCGCCGCGGCTGGCCGTGAAGCCCAAGCTCGAACCAGCGACAGCAAAGAGGAGGTTGCCGGGGATTTGACAGCCAACGACCGAGACACCCGTGATCGCGACGAGCAAAAACAATATCGAGGTGGTGGTCAACGTCACAACGATCACACGTGGCATGCGTTTGGGCTGCGAGTGCTGGCGCTGGAGGGCAGGAATGACAATACCAGCGCCGTAGGCCAAAGCCAAGTTGCCAAAAATGGTGGCCACGCTTTTGAACGTCAGTGCTGGGTCGGGCGTGTGCAGTCCAGGAGGGATGGGAGTCATATTGTCCACGAGGAGGTAGAGCGCAATGCCATCGGCAAGGATCGTGCCGAGGCAGCCGGCAGCCGCGGCGAGCGCGCCTTCTTTCAGTGTTGGGATGAGGCAAACGGGGAGCAAGACGACGCCCATGATGATGATCCACGTTGTCATGCCATAAGTCGACGGGAAGAGTGTCGTGAGCATGATGCCACCGAGGACGAGGAAGGCAATCGGCACAAGCACACACGTGAGCATCTGCGTGACGAGGATGAGCCAGCGACCTACTGGGCCAAGGCAAAAGTCGCCCAGGTCGGCAAACGTGCGCACGCGCGGCGGCGCCACGAGCAGCACCTTGGAGATGCACACGGTCGCGTAAATGTTGACCAGTGCCATGTACACCAAGGCCACAGACGCCCACGCGTAGCCAGCACGAGCATAGTTGCCAGGCATGCCGAGGGTGCCGATGCCATAGACGCAGCAGAAGAGCGAGAAGCACATCTTGAGGTCTTCGACCGTAAGATAGGGTGACGTTGCCATGGTCAGAATCGGTCGCGGCAGTTGGGGGCTCACGGACAAATCCAAAATGAACAGTGAGGCGGTCCCTGCCCCAAGGTGGCCGTCCTGTCAAGCTTCGTCGTACTTGCCCAAAAATCTCGTCCGAATATTCAACCCCTAGAATCAAAGGTCGAAAATAGAATGTATGACAATACGAGTTGACGTCATTCTTCAAGAATGGAAGGAAGTCCTCGTCGCACGTCTGCGCTTTGAGCGGAACATGCCAACCAACATTGCCAGGCGATGACCACGTCACAGTCGAGACAGAGAGCCCATTTGCCGTGGGGCTGTCGCCCTGAAGCAGGATCTGCGATACGTCGACAGCTCCAACGGTAAGGGCAACGTGCGACGTGGGGAATTGATATTGCTTGGTCGTATCGTGCTCGTGTGTCCTCGAATCGATTCCATTGTTTGCACACGCGTGTTTTCTCCGTCGCACGTCTTGTCGCTATGATTTTACTACATGGGAAAGCAACGATGTCGAAGTCACCTAGCTGCAGCCTCTCCACATTGCTTGTCTGAAACACGTCTGTTGTTTGTTTGATCGTGGCCATGACGCCACAATGGTCGACTGTGAAGTATACATGTATGAGGCTGCATTGAATCTTGAGCAGATTTATGTTGAGAGGCTACTGGAGCGAAGCGAAAGGTGTATAACGTTGTGCAGGGGCTGAAGTGCTCCATGGAACAGTGAGTTGTTTATTTTGTATTGGCATGTTGGCGCTTGCGTCATGTCACTCCCAACGAGACATTCAGCCAAGTGTTCTAACTTCATAACGTAATTAACGCTCCAACAATGCTTGAATTCAAGGCACATTTTCGTTCTCTGAAAGGGCGTCGTGTCACCAAATGCTCGAAAAAACGAGAGATTTTCAAACAATTGTCCGTTTCAGCCAAAGCCAATTGACCAATCCGAGGCCGGCGAGAAATAGCCACACGATGCCATTGGCCAACACTCCCCTTGTGACGTGGCAACGCACAGCGACTAGTCTGGACAAACGACATGCATATATATATGGTCTTAGGGGAAATGGGTATGATATGACACATTCGTGTACACGATACGTGCGTAGCTGCTCGTGGGTGGGCAAAAGGGAAACTTGACGCTGTCCCACGTGACGGGTGGCGTCGGGTGCGGCGTGAAGAGCGGCTGTGCTGACACAACACTCACGTAGACGGCCAAGAAGAGTGAAACAAAGATCGCCGTGTATGCCCAGAGGCGCTCAAACCACGAGACCACCGCGCCAAAATGGCGGAGGTAAAATACAATGGGGAGGACCATGCAGCTCAAGGCAATGCACGACGCGCCGGTAAAGTCGAGTAGATCCAAGAGTCGATCTTCCCAAGCGCAGGCAATGGCAACGCAGCCCGCCAATATGACGATGCGAAGGGCAGCCGCTTTAGTGTACGCGCCTGGCTGTCGGTAGGCGCGGATGTCTGCGTTATGGTGATCGGAGCGGGGGTGTTTGAATGCCATAGTCACTTCAGCGGCGGTGGCGCGGGGGGTGTCGAGCTCGCCAAAGTCGTCATGGCACGCCGCTTCTTCGTCGGTGAGTTGATCGTGGGGGAGTGACTGTTTGTGGAGTCCCAAGAGAAAGCGCTCGAGGATGTAAAAGCCAGGCATCATGATCACGCCAAAAGCGATCGTGACATGCAGCTGCATGGCCAAAAAGGCCAAGACGACGCCGCCGCGGCTGGCCGTGAAGCCCAAGCTCGAGCCAGCGACAGCAAAGAGGAGGTTACCGGGGACTTGACAGCCAACGACTGAGGCGCCCGTGATGGCCGCCGTTAAAAACAAGAGCGAAATGAGGGTTAATGTCACGACGATCACACGCGGCATGCGTTCGGGCTGCGAGTGCTGGCGCTGGAGGGCAGGAATGACAATGCCAGCGCCGTAGGCCAAGGCTACGTTGCCAAAAATGGTCGCCACACTTTTGAACGTAACCTTTGGGTCGGGTGGATGCAATCCAGTAGGGATGGGGGTCATGTTGTCCACGAGGAGGTAGAGCGCGATGACATCGGCGACGATCGTAGCGACGCTGCCGGCGGCGGCAACGAACGCGCCTTCTTTCAGTGTTGGGATGAGGCAGACAGGAAGAAGGACGACCCCCATGATGATGGTCCATGTTGTCATGTCATACGTCGATGGGTACAGCGTCGTGAGCATGATGCCGCCGAGGACGAGGAAAGCTATCGGCACAAGCACACACGTGAGCATCTGTGTGACGAGGATGAGCCAGCGACCGAGCGGGCCTATGCAAAAGTCGCCCAAGTCGGCAAACGTGCGGACGCGTGGCGGGGCCACGAGCAGCACCTTGGAGATGCACACGGTCGCGTAAATGTTGACCAGCGCCATGTACACCAAAGCCACAGACGCCCACGCAAAGCCGGCGCGCGCAAAATTGCCAGGCATGCCGAGGGTGCCGACGCCGTAGACGCAGCAAAAGAGCGAGAAGCTCATCTTGAGGTCTTCGCTTGTGAGATAGGGTGACGTGGTCATGGTGGGAATGCGTGGTCAAACTCAACAATGATCCGAATGACTCTTCCTTGTGGAGTTAAAAATGAATCAACTGCATGTCCTTCAAGTTTCGCAGGCGAGGGTTTCACCCCTTTCCACAAATTCGATTACGGCGCCTCGAAATCTGGAAAACGTCACCTTGAACTCGCCACTCATTCGTGCACACTTAAAAGGCAAGACAGTCGTTTTCTTGTGCGACAACACCCACGCGATGAAAAAGCTAATTTTACCAAAATGCTTCTTCGACCAGCTATTCTTGTCGATAACGTTTAGGGGCAATGACAGGCACTGCGTCAATTTGCTGGAGAATTGGGCGAATGACAATGTGGAAGTGTCATCAAGAAGCGCAATGCGCAACACCTCCGCGAGAAGGCATGGGTGACCTGGACGTCAGCGAGGCGCGCAGTTTGGGCGACGGGGAACTAGTGCCGACACGGACGATCGGGGTGAAGTCGTCAATCGGATTGAGAAAATTCACCGACGTTCGAAGGCGTCATGGTTTCGTCGTAGATGTCTCGGACTTTGTGAAGGCACACGCGTGAGTCCAGGATCCGTTTGGAGTGAGGCCGCGGGGTTGTAAACACGTGTGCGGTCACTCGACCTGTAGGTTGTGTATAATCCCATGGTGCAGTCAAACTCTATATGAGTTCAACGACCAGGATGAACTTGCAACGCCCTCCATTCACGTGACATGCCGTCGGCGGGCACTCGTCCAGTGGCCTGTGGACCATAGTGCTGGTGGTCGACACGAGCACATGGCGGATCATTGAAACAGTCGCCCTGGCCACGCCCAGAGCCATTCAAATGACTCGATTGGCCGACAAGATGTCAGGCAAGTGATTTGTTGGCAAGTGTGTTGGCAACGACCGACACC
Source organism: Aphanomyces stellatus (assembly GCA_009835185.1). Taxonomy (NCBI): domain Eukaryota; phylum Oomycota; class Saprolegniomycetes; order Saprolegniales; family Verrucalvaceae; genus Aphanomyces; species Aphanomyces stellatus. The sequence goes on along the minus strand of VJMH01005092.1, from coordinate 53,541 downwards.
GCTGACTCATGGGAGCGACAATCCCCAGCACTTCGGTATGTTGCGACGACTGCAGCTGGACGAGAAGGGTGGAATTGGACTGGCCATGACAAATACGATAACGAATTGTTACTCCAAACGTTCATCCGTTTTCCATTTCACTGGTCGCTTTTGAATACGGACGACTCGGTGCCCCTTTCCGCATTGAAACGGAAAGGCCACTTTGTATCGCGACAAGTGGCCGTGTTGCGTGCGATCTCTTTTCCTGGCCCCTAGCAGTGCAGTTGCAAGCGAGCGTCGACTGGCACTTGCTGTTTGGCTGCCACGCACGCGTCGATCCATTTCGTGGTCGTCACGATCGGTTCCTTTCCGCCGTTCTTGCGTCGGAGCTGCTGGATGAGTGGGCGAACCAACGCAAGGCGCGACGTCGTCGTGCTGTCGTCTGGCAAAACAATGTGCGACACGTCCGACGTGAGCACGCGTGCGATCTTGGCGCCATAGAGCCGTGCGGTTTGGGCAACGTGGTGCATCTGGCTAAGCGGATCGGACAATGTTGGCGCGTCAACTTTGACGATCGTGGAAAATTCGTCCACGTAGATGTGACACCGCCAAAGAAAATTCGCCGACGTTTCCATGGCTTCCTGGGTTTCATCATCCATGGCCTTGAGCATGGTTTGCCACGAGGGCGATGACTCCGAGGTTGTGATCGCACACGCGGGCGAGTTCAAGATGACGACGAGGTCGTCGACGTCCACGGGGGTTGTGTAATGGTCGCCAAAGCGATCGTATCGCGTTTGGAGCGACGCGGCGGTCGCGGGGGTTGTAAAGACATAGTCTGTCGCGCGCCACTCTTGCCGCGACTACTCCACTCGTCACAAGCCATTCTAGTGTACAAGTTGTACCTGAGTCTTGACGCACCGCAGAAACCAGTCGGCGTTGAGGATATCGTAGGCGCCCTGTTTGATGTAATTGCCAACTTTGACGCCGTCGGCCGAAGCCGCCACGATAAAGGTCGTGGCAGGACTGTGGAGATTCGGGTTGGGGTTTTGCGTGATCGCGGCACCGTGGCCAACAACGAGTTGCTCGATCGAGTGCTTGGTCAAGACCACGTCGTGTGTGGCCGGGTATTTGCCCGGCAAGACTGAAAAGGTCAATCCTACGTCCGTCCAATCAGACAATGTTGGCCATCTCCAATACCAGCAAAGAGGGCAGATTCGGCTTTCACATTCTCGACAACCGCTTGCGAGTACTCGAGGGCCAGCCCGACATGGCCGCGGTCGAGCGTCGACCGTCGTTCTGCCGGCTTGGCGCGTTTGATTTTTTGTTCGCCCAATTGGACATCCATGGCCCGTTTTTGGCCCAATTGAGTCCCCTTGAGCGCGTTCAGTTGGGAAATCGTGAGGCACTCGTGCCATTGTTTGTCATACCTAGGGCAGATTCATCATCACATCAAAAAATTGACGATGATAAGTACCGAATCGCCTTGAGCCGGGGAAAGCGCAACGTCAACCCCGTTTGAAATTGCGCAGAATACGTCAACTCAAAGCCGTAGATCTCGACAATCACTGAGTGTTGGGGGTCCAACCAGACATCGGGTCGAACGTCAGCTTTGGGCGACCAATCTTGAAAGTGTACGGGTCGCTGGCCTCGTCAGATATGATTAAAATATAATTATACCTTGTCGTTGACAGGTTCCCACGGCCGCCAATGGGGGGCCAAGTGCGTGCGCAACGCATCGAGCTCTTCGAGTGTGTAGCCCGTGCCAACTTTGCAAAACGAGACCATCGGAATGTTCTTGGGCACGTCATTGGGTGCGATGGGGTGCTGCAGCACGCCTGGTACGTCACCGTGACGACACATTCAATCAACGTGGACAAACTCGCACCGAGGAGAAAATGCGACACGGCGCCCCCGCGGCGCTGCCCGGCGCCATAGTAGCCCCCAAGCACCAACACATCGAGGTGTTGCGTCATGCCTTCGTAATCGGGCTTCAATTTGATCCACTTTTGGGTCTTCCGGCCCACTTCGCCGCACACATAGTGCGACGTCGCGTCTTTCAAGATGAGTCCTTCAAACCCCGCGGTCAACCGTGCGTCAATGTCGGCCATGACCAATTCATGCCGCTCTTGGGCAGTCAGAGTCGACGGCACAAGCGTCTGATCGATCTTGGTGACCCGATGCGGCACCGACGTGAGAATGTGGTCGAGAATGTGCACCCGAGACGAGAGCGGCAGTCCTGCAATCGATGGTCAAGCCATGAGTATGACTTGCGTACCCATAATGTTGCAGTCGGGGTTGGTCAGACCAGGACACGCCGCTAGGATGAGTTTGGCGGCGTCGGGGCCACCCAACGAGACCACGTCCCAGACGACGTAGCACAGCCATCGATGGGGATTGATTCTACACAAAGATGTGGGCGTGGTAAAAGGGAGAGAGAGACCGACCCCTGGAGTTGTTCACTCGCGACGGTCTTGAGCGCGCCAAACGGATAATAGCGGAACTCCAAGCTGTCCCAGACGAGCATTTCGCCGTCGAGAATGCAGTCGACGTTGGCGTGGACCTGACGTTGGATGTACGACTCTATGCACGGCCCGTACTTGTCGGAATAGTTGATTCCATTGCGCGAAAAGAGCTGCATCTCGCGCGTCGCGCCGTCCTCCTTGCGCTGGAGATGGCACGTGATGCGCTCGCCGTCCAGTTTTGGTTCCATGTAGAATGCGTTGCCTTGCATGGGCTTGGTGCAGTCGCCAAACGTCACGCGTTTGGCCAGCATCGGCGTAAACACTTGGAACGGCGCAATCTTGGGCACGTAGCGGACCATCGAATTCGTGAGCTCCGCGCAGACCTACAAACGTTGGCACGACGATCCAAACGCTCCAACCACAACCTTTTGGAGGTCATTCGTATGATTGAACATTTCGAGTGCGTCAGGATGCAAGAATTGCAGCACGCGCTCGTGCCGAAGGCCAATCTTCATGTCCTTGACGATGATCCGCATGAGCCATTTTTGCTCGTCCGCACTGCAAGTCGTGACGAATTGGAGAAAGACCTTCTTCTGTGCTTCCTTGTCTTGGCTTGCGAGCGTGTCGAGCATGCGATTCACGTCGCCTACGGTCAGGTCCGTCTGCCGCGCCTTGGAACGGAACTGCAACACCTCGTGCAGCACCATGGCAAAGTCCCCGACGGCACGAGACGTCACAATGGTGGGGTCCGTCCAATGAAGCAGCTTCTTCCCGTCCGACGATGCTGGGTTGAGTCCCAAGAGGTCCACGTAGAGCATCGCGATCTTCTTCTCCTTGAGCTTGTACGTCCGTTCCCGATCCAAATGCGGACAGAGTAGTCGCAGGAGCGGGAAGAGAGACGATGAACCAAATGACTTGCGGAAGGATTCACTAAAGATCAACTTGATCTTGTCGTCGGGCTTGCTCGTGCCCACGACCGACTCCATGAGCTTGCAGAAGCTCGCGAACGCAAGGGCTTCGACCATCGCGCGTTTTCGCTTCTTCCCGTTGGCGTTTTCAAATGCTGCGGGGACTGCAACTCGATTGGATGGAATATTTAGAGGATGGATATTTCATTGGACATTACAATTCATTTTGGCCAATGGGATATTCAACCATCACTCCAATCCTGTACCAACATCACTCATGCGATGTTGGATTCATTTAGCCTTGGCCCTTCACTTTGTAAGAGCAAGGATTGCAGCACGACATCAAATGTTTTCTTGCCAACGGTTCGAAGGGTCCCCTCAATTGTACTCAAGGCACAGCTTTGTACTGCTTTCTTGCCAAGTAGACTCCATACCTTTGGTATTGATTCATACTCCGGAGTGCACGAAATGCGGAATATAAATTGACCGTCTTAGCTGGACATAATTCGCTTGAAATAATTAGTCATGGTTTGCGATGATTTGCGGTCTGCAAGCTGTCAAACTTCGACTTGACCTTCGATCTGACTTGTTGCTCTTTCGAGGTCAAGGACGCCAAGGAAAAGAGTGGGAGGGATGCACCCACCTTGGAACACGCTCGAAGCAATCTCGATCGCTCGCCTTAGCGTCGCCCCTTTAGGGGCCGATCTAGCTCTGCACTTCCCATCTTCCCCCCTCAATTTGTGGCGGCGTTGGACAATATGGCACTCACTTGGCACGTGCCAAAGCACCGCCCTCGACTGCAGTGTTGAACTTCAACGAACAAGATTGACTCGTGAGTGATGTTGGGTTGATGGTCAATAATACAACCAAGTAACTCACAGTATCACTTGTCAAAAACTCGATTGAGACTCTGAGTTGGCTCCCTTGGTTGCACCACCACCGCCGCCTTGCATCTCGTCGGCCAATTCCAGCATCTGAATGACACGAGGATGAGTGGTCAAAACAATCGTTTGAGACTGCGCTATTTGGACAGCCGTCTCTGCCTTCAAAGACAGTCATGTCACGACGCGCGATCTGGTCAAAAGCAGTCCACGCTCCACGTTTCGAAGCCGCCGCCCTGTCCCTGCACGCATGGAACGGTTGTCTAGGGTTCCAACCGTGTCGTGTATGTGAATGGGCCAAGGAAGGGCAACCACATCAATCGAGGACACCTCTGGGTGCGCGGCACCGTCGCCAAGCGATGGAAATCCCGTCGGCACGACCAATTGGCACAACCCACATGTGGTCGAATCGTCATATGACGCTAATATTACTATTCCTCTGAATTACAACGTAAGTCGTTGTTGGAGAGGGAATTAGTCATCTCTGTCAGGTGCGATTGCCACGAGTTATTCGTGATTATCGATCGGGTAAATCGTAGTCAGCGCACGATTTACGAGTAAATCGTATGAGTCCCTCGCAACGCGGCAGTGGCTCCGGCTTTGTCGATTGGACCAATCAGCGCGGCGCCATCCCTTTCTTCGACGAAGTTGACACCCCGTGCCACATGTCACGGAACAAAGATTACCGGAAGGAGCATTGCTAGTATTCACGCGCCGCCGCCGCTGCAGACGACGAGAGACGTGATGCCGCGGTCAACCAAGAAGCACGACACCGGCCAGTATGCCACCTATGCGGAGCGCCGCGCGAATGCCGCCCTGCAAATGTTGGCGGAAACGTCCACCGGCATCTCGATGTGGGTCGACGTTGGCACAAAGGACGACGTAGCGCTCTCCAAGACCGCGTCCGACTGGAAGGTCTTCACGGCGAACCGCGCGACGACAACGATCGACACGACGCTTCATAGCGTCGTTCAGACGCTCTTCCAGGCGACCAAGACGTCCAAGTACCAGGAATTCATGCGCGCCATGTGGGGCGACGCCCATTTGGACGCGCGCGTGATTGAAGTCGTCGGCGCCGACGCCGAGTCGTCCACATCGACGATGGCGCTCCAGCGGAACAAAGCGTCGGTGTTCCACAAGACACACAAGCGCACTTCCATCAAGTGGTTTGCGACGGCGGGCAAATCGAAGCTCTCCAAGGCGCAGGAATACCATCTCGTCGAGGTCCACCCCTCGTCGTCGTGTGGCGCTCACATCATGTGTAGTTTATCGGTCTCGTCTACGACCACCGCCGCGTCCAATCGATCTATGTCTACCAGGAGTCCCTCGCCAAGACCGACGAGATCCCGCTGCCGCATCAAGCTCACGCGCCTGTCAACTACGAGCGCATGCGTCTCGAAGGCCTCTTGCTCAAATTCGAAGAGCTCGAACTTCCATCAGGTGGTGCATACGTGCTCTTGAGCATGGCGCTGCAGCGACCACCATCGTTGCTTGACTTTGGCTTTCGAAACCCAGCCGAGGACCTCGTCTTGCGCTTCGCCAAGGGCTTCCGCGACGCACTTCGCCGGTCGTCGACGGCCCTCGCGGCGGCGGCGACGCCGTTGCTTAAAGTTGCGCACACGGCGTCGTGGGTCCCTGACACGGACCGCCCCGCGTGCTCGCTCTGCTCTCGCGCGTTCCACACTCTCGTCCGGCGGCGGCACCACTGCCGCGTCTGCGGCGAGGTTGTGTGCTTCCAATGCTCCAACGTGTTTGCGGCCACGTCATTGCTTGCTGCGGACCGCCCGTCGACACATGTCCAAGGGGACGTCCGGCTCTGCAATCGATGTGTCGTCCAGCAGCAGGCCGACGCCGGCCGCGGCGGCGGCATGGCCATGACTGCCCACGAATTGCAGCACTGGCTCGACACCGAACTTTCCGAGAACAATCCCGACTTATTTGACCAACACCAACCGACGGTCGTGCGCGCGGCGCTCCCGAGCGGCGGCGCGTTCACGGGAACGCTGGAGGTAAACTCGTTGGGGTCGCCCGCAGTCCTCGAGAAGACTGCCAAGCACCCAGAGGAGACGTCCGTCGGACCAGAGATGATGTCGCCGCGTACGACCATGTCCCACGGAACCTTCTTCGCCGAGGATTTCCCGCCGCCACCGCCACGGCCGCCTGCACCGACGACGACCGGCGGCGGCGGCATCAGTCTTGGCTCGGAACGACGCAACTTTGACACGAGCGAGCCGCCGTCGAGCGAAAACCGAAGCAGCAGCACGTCGTCGGTACATTTTCCTCCCTTTGCACAGCTCCATGTGAAGTGTTGCACTCTGTAGCATGGGTCGGCCCCGTCTTCACGCAGCGGCGGCGGCGGCCTCGACCATTTCAACCTCGCGCTCGCGCCGCCGCCCCCCTCGACACCGGCCCCCCGCCTCTCGGGGTCGTCGTCGCAGCGCCAGCCGCATCGACGCTACCCGAGCTTCGAGTCGACGTCGTCCCCGTTCGACGACGCGACATCCATGCGCTCGCTCGTGATCGACCCGAAATATCTCCCCCGCACGACGACAACGACCCGCCCGACGCCCACGCGCCGCCCAGTCGTCGCCGTCCGCGCGGCGTCGGCATGGGCCTCTGTCACAACGTCCACTGGCGGTAACGGCCCGTTGTTGCTGTCTACGTGTCTCATGCCGCGTCGTAGCGGCCGTCGCCACCGCCATGCGCGATTTGGAAGGCTCGATCGGCGGCCCCGCGCACTTTCTCGTCGTGTCCTTCTCGGAAGCATGCGATGCCATCGAAATCATGGCCGCGCTCGAACACCTCGCGCCCGGCATCCCATACGTCGGCGGTCTCTCGGCGCGCGGTACGTCCTCGTCCTCGTCGACGCGCGCGCGTCACTCACGACGCTTCGTAGGCGTGTGCGACCAAGATGCATGGGTTGCCATGAAGCGCGGCGGCCTCGTCGCGCTCTGGGGCATCCACGACCCCGTTGGCGTCTACGCGGTCGGGACGATCAGCTACGACGAGTCCAACGCCAAAGACGAAGCCTACGAAACGCTGTGTGTGGCGCAGCGTAGCTTGGGTTCTCACCTGCCCGTGCGTCTCGTGATAGGTCCACGTCTTGTCTGACGCGTCGTCGTCGTAGGCGTTTTGTCTTGCCTACGCCTGTCCTCTCGTCGTCGACGACGCCTTGGCTGGCGTGCGGCTTGCGATCGACTGCCCCATCCTTGGCGGTTGTTCCGTCCTCTCGACGCACTACCAAGGCTATTGTACGTCATCTGCCTCGTCTCAAGCCTCACGTTCTTGCGCAGTGCAAATCAGCAGCGCCGGGGGCACGTCGATCGGGATGGCGTTTGCGCTTTGCGCGCCCAGCGTCGAGACGTCCGTCGGCTGGTTCAGTGGCTACGACGCAGTCAACACGGCGCTGGGGGACCCCACGGCGTGCATGGGCGTCGTCACCGCCGCCGACCCGACGGCCAAGCTCATTTACGAGATTGACCATCGCCCCGCCGCAGCCGTGTATCAAGAGGTACGCCAGCACTCCCTAGATGTCGTCGTCTCACGCGCGCGCGGCAGTGGCTCGCCCGCGTCCATGAGATTGCCGACACGTCGCCGCTTCCGACAAAGTTTCCGCGCCTTGGCTACATGTACCCGCTCGGCCAAGTCGTTCCCGGCTCGTCGCCGCTCGTGGTCAACACGACGCCTGTCGTGACGGCCTTGGACGATGACACGGGTGCGCTCAGCACGACGATCGCGATTCAAAAGGGCGCGACCATCGCGCTCATGCACACGTCCCTCGACACCCTCAAGGACGCCGTCAAGCTCATGGGCAAGTCGGTCCAGCAAGACCAAAAGTTTGCGCTTGCAGACGTCGAAGGATGCCTCATGTTCTTGTCGGCCGGCGTCCAAGTCGTCTTGGGCTCGTCGCTCAGCATGTCGGGTCTCGTGGGGTCGTACCGCCTCTGGTCGGGTGGGGCGAGTCTTCTCGGCCTCACGTCCTTTGGGGAAATTGGTCACTTGCCCCACGAGGTGCACCCCCAGTGCGACGCCCTTATGTTTTCGTGCCTCGTCTTCTCCAACCGACGACGGAAGACGACGCTCTTTGTTGAGACCACCCATATTTAATGCACTTTGTGTCCCTTTTTGTTGACAAGGACCTTCATCCGTCCGCCACCGCCGCCGCCGCCGCCGCGTGGACGAGCACCATGTGCTGTTGCCGTCGCCTCCTCCTATCTTAGTTTCTCGAGCAAAAATAGACAAACGCGCGCTTTTCCGGTCATTCGAATAAATTTCGAGAACGAGATCTTGCAAATTGTATGCCCATTTGAAGATTCAGAAAAATGAACCGGTTCTCCACCACACTTGCGTTTGATTGGATATTGGGTTTGTGGGGCTTCCATACGAGGCCGCGCAAGGATTTTTCAGTTGTAAAATTGCGCGATGGGGGAAAGAGATCACCGGGATCGGCCGAAAGACAAGGAATCGTCGTCGTCCTCCAGAAAGAAGCGAAGTCGGAGCCGCGAGACAGATCGCCAAAAACGCAAGCGCAGTCGAAGTCCCGAGCGGAAGCGAAGTCATGACCGGAAACGCAGCCGGAGCACGGACCGCAAGAAGGACAAGGATCGGGACAAACGGCGGAGTCGAAGTCGCGAAAGAAGTCACCACGACAAGGAAGATCGCAGCAACCGACGGGACAAAGACGAACGCAGTCGACGAGATGAAGATGAACGCAGCAGTCATCGGGAAAAAGATGATAGAAGCAGCAGCCGCCGCGACGACGACGACCGGAGCAGCCACCGGGGTAGCGATGGTCGGAAAACGCGACATAGAGACGAAGACAACAGCCGCCGCGACGAAGATCGCGATCGAAGTAGAGAAAGAAGCCACCGCGACAAGAAACATCGATCCAAGTCACCCGACTCGAAGAAGCGCAAAGACGAGAAGAAATCAAGGAAGGACGAGCGACATGACAAAGTGCTTGCTCCTCTACTGGTGGGGGATGAGACTTCAGGCGAGGAGTCAACCGCCTTTAGTGTCTCGTCTACGCCGATTGCTGCAAGATCCTCGTCGTCGAAGACATCCTCGTTCGGAGGTCTGGCGTTGAAGGACAAAAAGAAAAAGGACAAGTCAAAAGTTGAAGTCCCGCCGCCGCCCGTGGCTGACGACAAAGAAGCCAAGGAACGCCGACAGGAACGTTTGCGGCTGTGGCGAGAGCAGCAAAAGCAAAAAGAGCAAGAGGCTGTGCCGTCGGCACCCGAGGTCGTGGCAAAGGAACCTGCTGCTGGATTTGTGGTAGAAGAAGAGGAGGTGAAACAAGTGCACATTTGGTCCATGGACGAAAAGGAAGACAAAGACGAAGTAAAGGTGGACGTCGCACCCGAAGTTGACCCGCTAGATGCATTCATGGCCGACCTTAACACCCTTGGAGAAAGTGCAATCGAACAGAAGAACTTGGAATTGCCCAAGGCCAAGGTTATCTCATTTGAAGAAATCATGTCGAAGAACAAGGAAGTCGATTTTTACGGTACTTTCTTGCCACCCAACGACAAATTACTGCCACCGTCAATCTACCCACCCAAGCTCGAAGAAACGGAAGCTGAGCGGGATGCCCGTGAAAAGGCCGAGCTCAAAGAGTTTATGAACGCCATCAAAGCCAAGCGCGAGCGGGAGGAAAAGGTGAACAAGGAAGGCATCATGGGCGTCCAAGATGAAGACGACGAAAACGTAGTGCCCGTTGTGGATAAGAAAAGCGACACGGGGCGTGTGTTTCAAGGCGTGGAAGAGGATGCCATCGGTATCGAGATGGCCAGCAACGTGGACTCGCGCACGGCCCTCGAAATCTTGCAAGAGGCACAGAAGAAGAAGGACATCAAGCCCGTTGATCATGCCGCAATCGATTACATTACTTTTCGCAAGAAGTTTTACATCGAGCCCGCTGAGGTGACCAACATGCCGCAGGAAGAAGCGGACAACTTGCTCAAGGAAATGGAAATCAAAATCCGCGGGAAGGGCTGCCCGCGCCCCATTCAAAAGTGGACGCAAACGGGGCTGAGCCAGAGGTTGCAAAAACTCATCGCGCGCCAAGAGTACGCGGCGCCGTTTGCAATTCAATGCCAAGCGTTGCCGGCGATCATGTCGGGTCGAGACGTGATTGGTATCGCCAAGACAGGGTCGGGTAAAACGCTAGCGTTCTTGCTACCGATGTTTCGACATATTTTGGACCAACCGCCGCTGTCTGACGGAGAAGGACCAATTGGATTGATCATGGCCCCTGCGCGCGAGCTCGTGCAACAAATTTATCTCGAGTCGAAAAAATTCACCAAGGATTTGGGGTTGCGGTCGACGGCCATTTACGGTGGGTCGTCTGTCTCCGAACAAATTGCCAACTTGAAGCGTGGTTCGGACATTGTGATTTGCACACCGGGTCGCATGATTGATATTTTGACAATGAGCGCGGGCAAAATGGTTTCATTGAAGCGCGTGACGTACGTTGTTTTGGACGAAGCCGATCGCATGTTTGACATGGGGTTCGAGCCACAAATTACCAAGATCATGATGAACGTCCGTGCCGATCGACAAACCCTGCTCTTTTCCGCCACATTTCCCCGCGCTGTCGAAGGTTTGGCGCGCAAAGTGTTGAGGCGGCCAATTGAGATCACAGTCGGTGCTCGCAGCACTGCGTCGGGGGACATTACTCAATTTGCCGAAGTCCGCGACGAGCACGATAAATTCATGCGACTGCTGCAATTATTGGGTGTTTGGTACGAAAAGGGCAACGTGTTGGTTTTTGTCAACACCCAACAAGCCTGCGATCAAGTGTTCCAAGATTTGATGAAGGCCGGCTACCTTGCGTTGAGTCTCCATGGCGGCAAAGATCAAGTCGATCGTGACTACACAGTGGACGACTTCAAGCGCAAAGTGCGAACGCTCATGGTGGCCACGTCTGTGGCCGGTCGTGGCTTGGATGTGAAAGATTTGGTGTTGGTCATCAACTACCATTGCCCGAACCATTTGGAAGATTACGTCCATAGAGTGGGACGGACGGGGCGCGCCGGTCGCAAGGGCACGGCGTACACGTTTATCTCTCCCCAAGAAGAAGAGTACGCGCCGGATCTTGTCAAAGCGCTCGAAAACGCCAAGCAAGAAGTCCCGCCGGAGCTACGTGCGCTTTCGGACGGATTCAAAGAGAAGGTTCGAACGGGGCTGGCGCGGTACCACGGTAGTGGGTTCAAAGGCAAGGGCTTTACGTTTGACGAAAGCGAAAAGTCGGAAGCCCAACGCGCGGCGGACGTTCAGAAGCGACAGTACGAAATTGACGAAGGCATCATCGATTTCGGGGACGACGAGACAGACGATCCGGTCCCGAAGGCCGCGCCCGCCGCTGCCGCATCCGCGGGTGCAACCGACGGCGAGAGCAAACCAAATCCATCGGATGGCATGAGCTTGGCCGACAAGATGATCAGCTTCAAGGAACGTGCGCGGCTGGTGGCCGACACGTTGGTCGGTCCCTCGAACGCAGGGACGCAGAATCACTTTCGAGATGAGTTGGAAATCAACGACTACCCGCAACAAGCACGGTGGAAGGTTGTGCAGAAGGAATCGTCCGACTTGGTGGCCGATCTCACGGGCGCTGCCGTCATTTGCAGAGGGACGTATGTGCCACCGGGCCGGAAACCAAATCTGGGCGAGCGCAAGTTGTATTTGGCGATCGAAGGTTCGTCAAGGCAGTCGGTGCAAGATGCGAAACGAGAATTGCAGCGCATTTTGGACGAAAAGACGATGGAAGTGGGCATCGACGACCGCAAATACGGCAAATATAGTATCTAGGGATAAGACCACTATCATAGACGGGTTAGAGCGACGACTTGTGTTTCCTTCGTCGTGAAGAAGATGGTCATCACCATCTTCCTCTTTTCATGACGATGTCATTCCACGCCGGATACGAATGATTTATCCGGATGCGATCGATAAAAGGTTGTGTGGGGAAGTTGCGGATTTGCTTCGTCGCCGCCATGGTCTTCCGGGTCGATTGGATGTTTGTCTTGGGGCTTTTGACCCTCGTGACGAACATTGGGTACTTTGTTCGCATTGTCTACCTCATGGAGCTCACGCAGGAATTGAATTCCTTCCATCATCTCCACTCGGAATACATGGCCCCCGACGTCGTCGACGCCTTTGGGTACAAGGTCACGTCGCTTCGGCCATCGTCTCATGTGTACCCCCAGAGTCATCGAATCCTTCCTCGACACCCAAGTTCCTAAGGACAAGACTGTCGCATGCGCCTACACAGACCTCCTCCGCGACCGATCGGCGGCACGTCCGCTGGAACTCGCGCGCGAACGCATTGTGCACTGGTGCGCGACTCGCACGACAATCTTCTTACCATCTCCTCGCATAGGTACGAGCGCGTGTCGTACTACCACAAGCACGGCCTCCTCGAAGCCCATGCTTTTGACGATTTCCCTGGCCCATGTACGCCGACCATCTTGTTGTCGACTTGACTCACTCGGGTTGCAGTCCGCGCTGCTCGCTTCGTCGCCGAGTTGGAGCCCTTGACTCTCGCGTCTTGCAAACACAGTCACGTACATGTTTCGTTGCCTTCATGGTATCCACCATTGGTCGTAGGTGCCCAACTGCCATCTCCTGTTTGACTACATCCGCGGCATGTACGACCTCAACCCCCGCGACAGCGCCGCCTCGACTTGTGCTCCCATCGTCACTGTCGCCTCAAAGAAACAACGCAAGGCGGACGACAACAACGACGGCAAGGCCAACGAAGAACTTTAATCGTCACTAGTTGCTTTTGTGTCGAAATCGCTTCAACATCCATTGCTAGCAATGCTGACTTGTCATGCTGACGTGTCATTCCGAGTCCAAAACACACGACATTGTTGCCGACGCTGCCCAAGGGTGCTGACTTGTCATGTTCGTTCGCTCGCAGTCTGTCACGCCGCCATTGCGTGTGACGTCACACCTTGTCTGTTGCCGACCAAGCCCAGACCAGAGACTACCGACACTTTTCGGTCGTATTCGTTACATGCAATAAACATATCGACAAAGGAGCAGCCTACACTTTCGAGAGCTTGACCAGCGTCGAGAGCAGCTTGGCTTGGTCAGCCGTCCGGTGGATGTAAACAATTTTGTCGCCGCTGAACGAGTAGTTGGAGACACCGTCGATCGTCAAAGTCTTGCCTTGGACCTTCGAGAAGAGGTCTTGGAATTCCTTGTTCATGCACGTGCCCGTGGCCTTGATCGTACCCGTGAAGAGCCAGTAGACGCGAAAATGCTGGCTCCGCGGCCCGCCGCAGTCAATCTTGGTGTGGTTCAGCTGGAAGTTTTCAAAGAGCGTGTCCGTGCAGATAAAGTCGAGCACGATCGCGTCCTTCCCGCGCAAGTGGACCGAGTTCTGCGGCCCCGACACGATCGAGTCTTCGCGAAAGTATTTCGTCGATTCTTCAATGTTGCGCGCGTTGTACATCGCGTGCACGTCTTCGATCACGCGCATGCGGTCCATCTGCAGCGCTTCGTACTCGGCGTCCGAGAGCACCTTCTTCGTCGACCCGAGGTTCCCCTCCATGCGGCTCTCCAACATGCGAATCTCGTTGATCAAGCGGTTGCGGTGGCCCTCGAGGCGCCCCTTTTCGTTCTCCAAATGCTGGATCTTGTCCAACTTGCGCTGGCGGGACTTGCGCGCCGCGATGCGATTTCGTTCGCGCCGAAGTACCGTGTCTTCCTTGCCGCCGCCCCCGTCCGAGTTGTCCGACCCGCTGTGCATCGACGTCGGCGTATCGCACTGGCTGGTCGTCGTGTTGTGCCGGAGGGGGCTGCGCATCGAGGACGAGCTGTGACTCCCGTCCATGAAGGAACTCGGCGGGACGTCTCTCATTTGCATGCGGGAGATGTGGGACGCGCAAAGACCGTACGACTGGGCGACGTTCTGACACCCGGCAGTCGCACAACGCGAGTCTTCGACCTTGGCATTCATCGTTGGAAAGAGTGGGGCTTCTCGGAACCGTGCGTTCCGGATAAACAACCGGAACGCATATCTCCGACGAACCCACCAATCCGCGCGTTGCATTCGTGGACGGTTGGATTCACTATGCTAGTCAAGCTTGGCCAATTGAACTGGATTAAAGCACGATGGCCTTCGCATTAGGCCACCCACACAAGCCTCATTGCAAGGCACGATCTCCATCTTGCAATGCGTTGGATGTGCCTCTCTCTGTTCGCCATAAAGCATTCCTGGATGAATTTATTTTGCATGCACTATGCCATACATTTTGTAAGATAAACAGGAATAGTGACCACTTCAACATCCATCGAACAACAGTCGCGATATCCTTCGGCGGTTTTGGCGTGGCTCGAGAAGGCATACATCCATGTGCCAAAATTGTCATCTTCCCGCCGCGGATTTTGCGGACAATGTGAATTGGAACTTCGTTGCGGCGAGCACTGCTGGGGTCCACACGACCGCGGCTCGTCAACAGTCGTAGCGCATGCAGTTGACTGAAGTCATTTTGAGGATGACATGGTGGTGCACAATGATGGACGCGATTGCGCAATCCACCGCCGACACATTACACAAAACCCATTCAATACATTCAACTGCGCGCTTCGACCGCGGCGCATTCATAAGATAATAATTGCTAGAACTACACATAGACGACGGAAGACCGGACTAACTCTCTAGTCACTCGGGTTGAGCAAAAACGCTAAGTGCAGCCGTCCGCTTGGCGAGAGCGAGGCCTTCTGCATGCGGTGACTGATCTCGCTTGTCTCGTGGTCGCTCACGGGCTCGCTCTTCACAGGCTCGTCGTCGAGACGGCCCTTGGCTGCTGATTTGGCGGCCTCCTTGAGCCGACGCCGCCGCTCGCGCTGGTACGCGTTG
This sequence comes from Aphanomyces stellatus, assembly GCA_009835185.1. NCBI lineage: Eukaryota > Oomycota > Saprolegniomycetes > Saprolegniales > Verrucalvaceae > Aphanomyces > Aphanomyces stellatus. The sequence goes on along the minus strand of VJMH01005092.1, from coordinate 38,441 downwards.
CGCTTGTCGCGGTTCTTCAAATCGTACGCCTTGGCATACGCCAAAATCTTGTCGCGGTTGCGCGCGTACCAGAGCTTTTTGCGTTCGAGGTCGCGGCCAAGGTTCTTTTGGCGGTAGGCCTTGAACCGGTGCAGCTCGGACTCGCGGTTGCGTTTGTAGTACTCCTTGCCGTACGCGCTGAGTTTTTCCTTGTGCGTTTCGTAGTAGACCTTCATGCGTGCGATTTCCTTGTCCTTGTTCTTGGCGTAGTACGCCTTGCGGTAGTCGAGCTGGGATGATGACGACTGCGACCCATCTTGGCTCGATGTTGTACTGCGGGCGTCGTCGTCGTCACCATGGAACGACGGCGATGATGCGTGAGACGGTGTAGGGGACGATGCCATGCTGGGGGTGGTGTGGGATCGATCGAGTGAAAATGGAAATGATCCGACGAGTCAATGCCGGTTGATGGTTTGGAGTTGAGTGCCACCTGCTGACCTGCTGGCCGCATGACAATTGCAATTGCTCGCGTGCGATTGGCCAGCGCTCGAGCCAATGTCGAAGACGTGGAACCGACGTATCGATGGGCGGTCTAATTCACGCAGCACGTGATTTTGACTCGTTTTGTAACTTTGGCCATGCGCAGAGAGGGACGCGCGACGTGGCGCCAAGCTCGGGTCGGATTGGAGGGCTGGGGAGTGACTCAAAGGGGGGACGACGCGACCAAATGGGGGATGTAACCAAGAGTAGCTGCTCGTTTTGGGGGACTGGGGAGTGCAAACTGAGGCTATCGCATGCGCAAAGAAGGCCAACGATATGGCGAGCACAATAGCCGTGGTGGTTGGGAAGTGGAAACAGCGGCAAGGCCATGGGGAGAAAGGGATTCATCACTCGAATTGTGCTCTGGGAGTGCATTTTTCATTCATTGACGTGGATATAAAATATTATATTATGTTTGAGTATACTGTGGCCACCCGCCCCGTTCGACACAGTGGTGGTTTAACGTTTTGACTTCTGCATCCCACGTGGGACCGAGGTCGCCAAATGTTCCACCGAAATTAACGTGTTTAGACCAGGAGGTTGAAGGCGTTTATCTTGCAATTGCTGAGTTAAACCTTATTGTATCAATCTCAAATGTCCTCAGTCGCAATGCGGCCTCGGTTTCGAGGCGCGATGATTTTGACCAGCGTACCCTTCGCAACGGCTACCAACTAGTCATGGACTAAGATTGGTAGAGTAGTCATGCGATATGGGCTTCGTCTTCTCATGGGTCGTCTGTGGAGAGCCCGACATTTAGATCGCAGAGTCGTGTCTATATCGAAGGTTTTTGGTGGCTGCCTGTGTGGTCAGAGTCTCTCTTCCTTCCATCCCCGTGTGTGAGTCAGTTGAGTGCACAATGCTTCCTATACACGAACGTTTTCATAATCTCGCCACTCTTTACGAGTATTTCGTAATTCGCCGGGTCTCGTGGACGCTTATGATGGCGTGGAAAAGTCAGTATTGGGTGCACAAGTAACGAAAACACGTCTAGAATCTGGTCGATTTCCCTTGCGCGAGTCCTTTCCTCGGCTGAGAACATGTTGGTCGTCTGGTGGGAAGCAGCGAAATATATGTGACGCCCTCTCGGTGGTCTACGGAGAATTCTTGATCCCCACTTGCGCCCATGGTCGCCTTCAACGTTTGAAGACGCCATTGATCGAGATTGAGAATTTAACGCCAGAGTAAATTTGAACACAAAATTGCGTTTTTCAAACTTTCAGTTTAAACAGCAAATCGTATGGTAGGTTGGTTGCGTCCCGAGAAAGCATGGCGGGCCGCCTTCAGTTGCACGATGATCAACGCGAATTCATGTCAAGACCAAGTGTCAAGGTCTCGTCAACTGCGTCGCAGTTGCCGGCTGGTTCCAACCACCGCCTATTTGATACTACAATGCATGCATTTATGGAGGTGTTTGGGCCGGACATGACAGAACGATTCATCAGCATCTATTTACCAATGGCCAAGGGGTATTTGTTTCCACAGGCCAATAGGTTAAATTGGTTCAAGGGCTCATTTTGCATTGACGGACGTGACGGCGGCGCGTCAACGTCAACATACGAGGCAGGTTTCGACAACAATTGTGGTTTGCTCAAACGGTGCGTTTGATTGTGTATACACACAGAAAACCAGCAGGGGTTGGGGTGATCTGCTTGTTCGTGGTCAATCCAAGCACTATGATTTGCCTGGGCAATCCTCTGTATTTATTTGTCTTGTTTGGCCCCATTTATCGACTTTGCATTCCGTTTGAACTCTTCGCTCAGGCTTTTCGATTCGATCCTCGCGGTCCACAAGCTTTTGCCAAGGCACGTACATCCATCTCTGCGACGACTTCTTTTGGGTACGAGGATACTCGGTTTAATTCGCACCCATGGACACCAAGCGTCGAGAATCAGGCCTTTCGCGTTCCCCGATTAACGTGGGCCACACGATTTCGCCAGACATGGGTGCGCGAACCCTTTCATTTTTTGCAACTCATAGTATGTTCTTTTTTGCTGTGGTGGGCATGCATGAATCTCTCGTATCATTCTGTGTGCGCCAACTCATGATTGCACTCATTTTTCCTTGTTTGCCTCAAACTTTCAAGGCCCCCCGCCATGCGTTCGATCCGTTACAAACGTAACTTTGCCTCTACTGATTTCATCATCATCTTCGTGAGCCACAAGAATGTGCGAGGAAGCAGGCGATCGACCCTCATCCGGCGCGATGTGTGTTGCAGCTTCTACAATCACACACAGCAGCCTCAGTGGAGTTCGCCCCTTCTCGTGCGGGGTCAACGCTTGCCCACACCTGCACATGAATGACACACGATTGTCAACCTTTGATCCAGGCCAGAACCATTGTTTCACGCCCAAATCGCCTCTGGATTGTGCCCCCATCCGCACCACAATGGCATCCAAGCTTCTTCATGAATAGTTTAGACCCACACCCATGTCAATCAGTTTCTCAGACCCAATTCATTGAACCTGCTGTGTATCTTCCTTCACCTAGATACGTTTTCTCTCTGGATTCGCCATCGTGCATGCGTCGCTTGGGCCACAAGAATTTGCCAGGATACCATCGAGTCCTTCTCGCTTACAAATACGACCGAATTTGGTCATCGAAGAAGGCATTCAAGATTCTTGGCCAAGCTCACGTTGATCACGTGATGCAATTGGCACGGTAGGCTTTTCCCCCAGCCCAGACGGGTTGGAAATATTAGTGGGGCATTCATTCATACCACTTATCATCTTTTGCATCGACCCACAATCTCACTGCAGTCACTGGCGACGCATTAGTGTGTTTAGGGTTCTCTTTCCCCCTTGCATAGTCGACACCGTGGGTGGCAATATTTGAGTCACCCCTTCTCTAGAATCTGATTCCCTAACCGCGGTTCAACTTTCCAACGTCCACGGCCTGATTCCAACATGGGTGCGCTCAAGAAATAGTGTCCATAGTCGCCAGACCATCTTGGTCTTCTCGGCTACCTCTTCGCATGGCTTCCTCGCGATTGACCACAAGCTTTTGCGCGGATCTCCAACACCCTTCTCTTGGCTACCGCACGACAGCAGCCACACGATTTTTCTCACAAATTCCCAATTGCGTTGAGATCTGAATTCACCATTCGGTAATTTGCGGCCCCGCCGGTACAGTCATATGCCCCGCCTCGACAACCGTGCGTCATTTCCGTGGTCTCTTCGCGTAACTTTGCCGTGAGCATTGGCACCAAGCTGTACTCTTGTTGTGTTTGCACGACATCAAGACCCTAACCCTCCAATAGCCACGTTCCCTCTTTTCTGTCGCCCCATGTCCTTCCAACGGGGCTAGTGCACTCAACGATGTTCAACAGCTTTCGATTTTCCATCGTGGACGGCGTCACTTGGCTGGTCGTTTGTGCTGCACCGTCTCAAACGCACACCCTACGAACACGACATGGTGGTGACGTTCACATCGCAACTTGATCTGACCCAAATACGAGAGGTACCCATCAGGGTGGGCATCTTTTACCGGTCCATTCTCCCAAATCAAGTCAAACCCGCCAACCTATCCCGTCCATCGTCAACTCATGATCAACGATGGCTTCGTCCTCACGTGTCGCTCAGACCCGGTCCTGACATTGCACATGTCGACCACGTCCATGGCATGCGTGACGAGATTCCACTTCAATCCGTAATCTTCGTCCGTATCTGGAAAGGATTCAACTCACACTCGTCGATGAATGAGACGTACCCCCAGTCAACGACGGTGACGCATTCACTTCAAGCAGCCATGGCTTCAAGTTGCTGTCGATGAGGACGTCGTAGCCGTACAGCTCAAAGCAGTGCTTGTCTTGGATCAAAATGGGCTGGACGGCCAAGAGCGACCGCGTGATAACATTCTAAACACGCCAGAGTGTCAGCCACTCGTGCCACTCTCAAGAAATCTGATTCCACTCTCATGATATCTGACTCCACTCGCATGGCATCTGAGTCCACCACACCTAAGACAACCCACCTGAATGTCATAAAAGAGACTATCCACGGCCCGCACGCCGTGCTTGGAAATCAAGAATTGCTTGATGTTGGCGAGGGGCCACTTGCAGCCCATACTCTTGTCGTAATCAGCGGCGGTCTTTTGCACCGACGCGTTTGTGAGATGCATGTCTACGCAATCAATCCCCCAAGTGTCAAAAACGAATGGCCACGGGATCGTACACAGATTGTCCATGTCGGCTTTCGCTTGCGAATACCGCGCATTGGAAAACCGACCAAACCCTAATCCACACGCTCGAACATATAAATGGCCACGACACTGTACCCGCGCGGTAGATCCAAAACACGAGCGGCGAAAACGACGTGACGAGCACATAGAGCCGCAGGTCGAATTTCTTTCCTTCAGAGAGCGCCACGTCATCACGACAATCTTGGGTGTCAATACAAACCGCCAATCGTGTACGGACTCTCAATGTACTTTTGCACAATGTACGTGTCGGAAGTTTTGGCCTGAACAGTCACAACATTTCCGTTGGCAATGGTGGAATGTACCTGAAGCCCGCCATCGGTCTTCCACGTGTGATCCTTCTTCCAATCGCTGATTTGACTCAACTTTTCAAAGAGAAAGATGCCTTTCCCTTGAGCCTTCCCAATTGGCTTCATGATCCACATCGCCCCAGGGTACTTTTTGAATTCTTCGAGGAACATTCCATATTCCATTGGGAGGACAAACGTCAAGCTCCAAAAGTCGGGTGGTTGAACCTCCAACTCGCTACAACACGACGTCATATGTCTTCCAACACAACCTCCTCGTACGTCTTGGCGTGCTGCTTCTTCATGCGTTTGAGGTTCTTGATCAAGAGATCTTTTCGCGTCAATTCGTAATGGTTCTTGAAGTGATTTAGCCGCTGGTGGTCCTGCAACTTGGGCTGCACCGCGTCGAACCATTCGCGAATCCACCCGACGTCGGCCCAATGCAGGTCCCAGTCAAGCTCGCTCTCGGTCTCCTCCCATCCGTCCAGGTCGGACATGACGTCGCAGACGGTATTGTGCAGCGACGTTCGGAACCGCACCTTCACGCTTGGATCCCTCGGCGACGGCGCTCTACGTTATCGATTGTCATGGTGCTGTGTTCAAAGGAGGCCGTGCACCTCTTCTCGCGGCTCTCGGGTCGGGGCTGGCGCTTGCGCAGATCCATCGCGGCCTTGCTCGATTTTGTGCTTCGGTTCTGGATACAAATCCGCATAATTTTAACCACGTTATCCGGATATTTTCATTTCCCCACAGAAAAAGATTTGCCGCGCGGCAATGGATGTTGATTGATCGACGCAAACCGGTTTACAAGGACGTTGCTCTGATCGCATGTACATGCGACGTGCCTACTCATGACAGCCACTCATGAACGCGCGCATCCAAAGACAATGGAGCAATGGAGTTCATCTCCGCTCTCAAGAGCACATCCACCGTCCTTCATCGACGATAAAGGACGTGGGAAACCCGACGAATCATCGAGCATGAAGTCGCGAGGTCGATATAATCCGTTGGGGTCTATCAAACACGCCACTCACCCCAACGCTGAAATCATGGCGTCATGAATACCCCCGCTCGATTTGGTGGAACAATCTGTGTCTCGTCCGTCTCCTCCTCCCCAGAATCTCCTCCAAGACCGACCTTTCTTGACACCACTCTCCATCTCCCCACCACTTCGACACCATGCTCCGTCGCATCGTCGACTACTACACGATCGTCGTCCCGATGAAATCCACGGCAGAAGTCGACGCCGACCAATGGATCTTGACGCTCTCGTTCGATGGCGGTGCCACCTACTACTCGCTCGAAGGCGTGCGGTTCCATCGATGGTGGCTCGTCCTCGCTTCCTGCGTGGCCCATCTCGCAGCCGGCTCGCTTCCCGCCTTCCACTCCCTCCAAGACCCACTCGACATCTACTTGGACCACGCCCATGCCACGATCGAACGCCAGTCGTATCTTTGGCTTGGCATCTCCACCGCCCTTGTTGGTCCATGGATCGAGCGCCACGGGCCCCGCACGGGCATGGCACTCGGCACGCTCCTCGTCGCCGTTGGCTACCTTGTCTCCCATTTCGCGATCCGCGCCGCCAGCCCGACCCTCGTCGTTTTTGGGTACGGTCGCTTCCGTCGAATTGAATTAACATGATGCGAAGCTTGGGTGGCTGCAGTGGTGCTGGCTTTGGCTTTGTCCTGATATCGTCCACGGCTGCGGTCCTCAAATGGTTTCCGGATCTCCGCGGCGTCGTCACCGGCCTCGGTCTCTCTAGCTTTGTCCTTGGTCACGTTGGGTGGTCGTATGTGTACAAGACAACCTTTCATGACATGAACAACATGCCACAGCTCTTTTGGACCACCGGTGGGTTGTTTGCGTCGATCAAGGCTATTGCTGATTGGCTCACGTTGTCGTTCGTGTGTTCTTTAGGCCTAGCGCTGGTCCCAACCCTCGCCCTCGCCACGCTCGTCATGCGGTCCCCGCCGCCAACCTTTGTCATTCACGGTCTCAACATGCACGGTGTCGCCGCTGCCGACGCCCCCGACGCCACCCTCGTCCATGTCGACTTTCACCAAGTTGGTACGTTGGCGACACCGACCGTTCCCAGAACGTTCGCTCACCCCGAGTAAGTAGGCCTGACACTCGTGAACGACGACGTGGTGGCGCACATGAACGATGACGGGGCACGTCCCATGGACAAGAACCAAGAGTACGCAACCGCACAGAGTCTTCTCCAATGCCTCGCGTCAACCGACTTTGTCATCTTCTCCGTCGCCGTCGTCGCTGGCTTCGTCCCTGCCATGTTGCTCTTGTCCAACGCACACGTGCTTGCGATCGTGCATCTTGTCACGGGCAAAGACCCCACCATGGAGACTCGCAGCCTACTCGACACACACCACCTTGGTATCTCTTTCTCTCTCACTCGATGCCATGCCTCATCCTGTTTTCAGTGGTCATGGCTGCCGGCAGCCTCCTTTTGCCGCTTCTCTCGGACGTCTGCGTTTGTTGCGCCACCCGCCCCGTCTTGGTCCGCAAGATTGGGTTCCTCATTCTCCTGGTTTCCCAATTAGTCGTCGTCGCCCGTCTGCCAACTCTGCTGATGGCTGACGGCCTGCGATGGTCCTTCCTCGTCCTCGTCTTTTGCTCGGGCGGGGCCCTCGCTCTCGCCCCCTCCTTCCTCACAGACCTCTTTGGCGTCTTCCACGTTGGCACCATGTATGGCCTCGTCCTCACGGCCTGGGCGTTTGGTCCCGTCGTCGTCACTTCTGTCGCCCCGACGCCCGCGAGCCTGCAAGCCCAGCTGGCATCGATGGTCGTGCTCTTGGCCTGTGGGGTCGTTGCAATAATCCTCGTTCGAACGGATGCCAAGGATCGGTTTTATCGGGGCTACCAAGTGACGCTCTGTGGCAACGTCGTGGTGCAGTGTGCCGCGTGCGGCAGCCATCCGCCCCTGCCGCGTGCCAGCGTGGACAAAACGAGGACCGACCAGGACCATCTTGACGTTACGATCTTGGATCGCCCCGAGCACCCGGCCAGTCACTTTGCGTTGTGGCAGGTCCGCCACGACCCAACGACAGGGCTGTCCCCAAGCACCACACATTAATTCCAACATAGACGAGGCGCAAGTGATTGTGGCTTTGGTCAAAGGTTGTGACACGCGGTCGTCAAACACCCGATGTTTGATGGTGGCACCGCACACAACGCCGAGTCCACGAGGGGGAACCACAATCCAAAGGCTGACTCACTGAAGGGTACGTGGGAAGCGCTGCCAGTCGCGACGTTCAAGGTGATTGATTTCAAGATCTGATTGCCGTTCAACTTTTCAACTTGCACTTGCTGCCACTCTTGTCGACGTGCCCAAGACCAACTTGGTGGTGGCGCCAATAATAATAGAAATTGATGGCGCCTGGGGAATGTGCTGGCATGATTCTCGTGTGACACGCAACTTGAAGTTGCCACCTGGTTCTTGTAGTCGTTTTTATGCTTCGTTCAATGAGGGTGCAATGTCCACCGCCATGAAGAATGGAATCAACTGTCGCGACCCGCCGCCACTGGCATCGCTTGCCGCGATATCGTAGTGGGTGATGCGCCTCCAGAATTTTGAATCGCCCAAACGAACGAACGACATCGTCGTCCTCGCGCGCCACCCGCCGCCGGAGACTTGCGTCGCTTCCAAATATCTGCGTTTTTCGAACTTTTTTGCTCATTTTTGGGCTCGGATCCGTTGAATCCGTCAACAGGCACGACACCACGACGCCATTCCCATTTTTCTTGGATACCACACACTCATCTCATGGAGATCACTTCGCCGAAAGCGTCACGTAGTACATCCCGACAGCCTAGTGGGTCGTCCACGTCGTCGTCCTCCCGCCGGTCACCGGCCTCGCCGCCACCGCCAATCCCATCCACGCCAGCTCCATGTTCGTCAATCGTAATGGTCGAACGCCCGCACATGCTCCTGGGGATCCCAACACTCAAGCAGCGGCGGTGGACATTGCATCACCGCGTCCTCACGATGACTTCAGTGTCGCGTGGCCCGTTTAGCTTTCCGAGAAAGGTCCGTGTCAAGCATGGCCAAGCATGGCCTGGGCGCGAGCACGGCTTCCAAGTCGAGACGGAGCAAGGCGAATGGCTTCGAGCGATCGCGCCGTCCAAGACCGTATGGGCCACGTGGCTCCAAGCGCTGCAGCATCTTTCGAGCCCCAAGCACAAGCCACAGCAGCGCCATCACATGCATCCCCAGCCGCATCCACATTTTGTGACGCCGGCGTTGTTGGCCAACAAAAAGGTCAACTTCCACGGCAAAGTCCGCGTCCGGGAAATCCCCGTCGTCGAGCCCGACGACATCGCGGCGCTCTACTACAGCGAGGCCGAACTCGACGGCATGATTGACGAAATGGCCGCCGTCGGCATGTCCGTCGCGGTCGCGCGCATGGACGGCACTGCGAAGCGAGCCAAGACGTCGGCAAGACTCGCGTCGGCAGTCATGATTTGAGATCCGCGCGTCCAGAATGCCATCCTCGCAAGGAGAGCCGCCGCGTGACCCGATACAGCACTCGACTTGAAGTGATGGCGGTCGACGCGGCCACAGACTCGTTCACGCTTACTCGATCGAAAGGACGGGATAAATATGGATTACATCACTACGACGACTAGGACGCCGCGATGCATTGAATTTCGGGTGGCATCATGGCTGTGCTTTCGTAGTCGTCGTCGTCGTACGCAGGGATGAGGCGGACGCTGATGTGGTCGTTGAATTGGACGTTTTTTGTCGGATGCTGCGTCTGTGGTGGTGTCGTGGGTGGCAGACTCTCGAGTGCTTGGAGCCATTGCGCCCACACGCCTTTCGAGTTGGCCTTGGCGTGCAGCCAGACGCCGTCGTCTGTCTGGACTTGGAAGCCATACTCAGGACCGTGCCACGCGTGGCCTTGGCGGATGTGGATGCTGTGGGTGTGGAAGCGGTTGTCGGTCGACATGGTCAAGACGCCCTTCTCGAGGCTCCAGATACGGTCCCTGTAGGTCTTGCCGGGCATCCATCGACTTGGCTCATGGACGCCGACGACGGACTTGACTTTGATCGGCGGGGCAATGCGCATGTCGATTTGTCGAGATTGGAAAATGACCAGTCTCACGCGTGGGACAATAACTTCAAAGCACGTTTTGTGCGCCACCAGCGCGCCTTTTCTTTAGGGATATCTGTATCGACACCCACGCGAATGCATACAAACATCAAGTGCAAGGGGTGGACAACAATATTTCACTAGGGATTTTTGATTTTTTAAATAAGGGCTTTGAACTCCAGGTTCCACGACTAATACAAACCCAACGTGAAAGAGTGTTTCGTCCACTAGGGTGTTAAAATACCCTAAAGAATTGGATGCAGCACAAACGACGCGCGCTGATTGGCCATCTCTCTCGAGTGGGATGTGCTGTAGCCAATCACATTACTGCATTTGGCGTGAGAATTCAGCCCGCCGAAGTCAAAAGCTTCAAAGACAGCGCAGGGAGCGGCGGCCAAGGGGCGGCCCCGCCGTGGCGGCGGCACAGAAAGCCTTGGCGACGACTGAACTCTTGCATTGCCCCACGGGAGGTGGCATTGCCTTGTATCTCAGCACAAAGACGCGCTGCAAATTGATGGAGGAGCGTCAAGGAGACATGTTGCATGAAACGAGGCACTTTGCGACATTCCGCTTCATCGCCGTGGCGTGATGCGCCTGCCTCCTCGCATGCAGGGACTCTTCACCTCGTCCCACACAAGGACATGACAATTGGCTGCCTGTCGTCCACGTTGGCCATGTGAGATGTGCAGCATCATGTCATGAGACCGCAAGCTCCCAAACAGGAGGCGGGCGACGTTCCTCCATGTGAACAAACGTGCCTGCCGTCGGTGGGTCGCGCCTACGTGCCTCGAAACCTGTTGGCTTCAACTTGCAGCTCAAGGCGCTGCTGCACTCCTGCATGCACTCACACTCAAACACGCGCGACGATGTCGAGACCACGCCCACAGTCAGTTGAGGGAGAGTCTCTTTAGGGATTTTCAGACATGTCGGACCACACCGGCGCACGTCGGAAAATCCGGATAATCGTCGGAACACAACTCCATCGAAAATACAAACAACCGTGGCGAGATGGCGTGTGAATTCTTCGTCGTCGCGAGAGTTTGTTCTCCTTGTGATGACTGCTGGCATCTGTGACTTGGAGGGAGAACGCGTGAAATTACGTCGCAGGCGCCAGGAAGTAGCAGTTGAGAATGTAGGTAATTGTAGGCCGCGCCGAGATAAGAAATAATCAACTCCCTTTTATGGAAAGACTGGGGCTCACTCCTCACCAAGCAAGTGCCAGCACAGAATTATACACCCGACCTTCCCTCGCTCTGGTGGGCGCAATTCTGTGGGTACTTTTGCTGTCGTCGCTCGCAGGAGGCCAAAGTACTCGTTTTATTGGTTTTGATGCCGTTTTTGAGCAGGAAACATGAGTAATCGGCGCCTGGAACGTGATTTCACTTAAAGTACTTTGGGGGATATTACAGTGTATTCCTGCCTCCATCTTGGAAATACTTCTCTATTGTATGTCACGTAGCCAAGACAGCCTACTTGAGTTGATGGCGTGATGATGGCCGCCGCCATCATCACCGCCATCAACTCAAAGCCATCATCCTGACCTCTGGAGCATGACAGATCAGCACGGAGCTGGTGATTGCCATTAATGAGGCCATGGAGGCACTTTCGGCGCCTGCCATGACATCGTTGACAGAGAAGCAAGTGCGAGAAGACAACGGACTGTGTTGCCACGTGACGTTCCGTTCTCTCGTCAACCAACGACACCATCTGGTGGTACGGCTTTTTCTGAAAGTGCTCTGATTGGTGGACTGGTGCTAAAGCGAGCCAATTGGAGGCGTCCATTCTGATTCAGTCAGATTCGGCCAGCCGGATATCGTCGAAGCCTCTGCGCCGCCTTCTGCACGCACCGCCTGAGCACAAGATTCAATGACATTCTTCGTTGTCAATATATGGCCTTTTGTCTATGCGAAGGAGGTTGGCAGCGGCAGTAGCGTCCTCGGCGTGGGCGGTGGAGATGACAATGTCGTTTGAGAGAGAGACGCCGCTGCTGGTTGCAGTTTGTGCCTGGTTGAAATTCCGCAGAAATTCTGCACAGAACATTTCAACAAGTGGTAGAATGTCGGTCGTTGACCCAAGTTCAACGTGGATCAGTTTTCAATTTCTTTTGTTCTCTGCATAACACAAGATGCAACCAAGCGCACACCACCACCTCCACCTCCACAGTCACCACCACCGCGTCAAGTCGGTCGTCGCCGTGGAAGAGCCTGGCTGGCTCAACCTCGGCAAGAAGTTCCGCGACCGCCACTGGAACCTCTCGAAGCACTCGCTGATCATGTCGACCGACAAGCGCGGCGAACACGAGACCGTCACAATCACGCATGGCCGCGTCTGGCATTCAAAAGGCGTCAAGTTTGGCATCCAGGTCGACACCCAAGACGGCCGGTGCATCCGCGCCCAAGCCCACTCGAAATCTCAGTGGGCTGCGTGGTTGCAGGCGTTCCACGACTTGCGCCCCGCCTCGGCGACCCCTAAATCGCCAGCGCGCGTCCAGTTCCACGACCATGTCCGCGTCCGATCGATCCCCATTCAAGAAGACGACGACGACTGCAACGACAGTTGCAACAGCCGCACGAGCGAGTCCTCCGACGAAGATGACGAGTGGGTCAAGGCTTTATGAAGAGTCGACGACCCCTGTGCGTGCTGCTTGGGTGTTTATATTTAGCCATATTTATCATAACTAAACTGTCGGTTGAGTCGCTACGAGTCTGTTCATCGCGAGGCCATGAATCTCTCGCTTCACGTCGAATCTACCAGACCAAAGTAATCTAAAGTAATCTGCATTGACTTGGACGAGAAATTTCAATTCCTTTGATATCCACGACCCTGAATCGTCTTCGTGCAAGAAGTGTTCGAACGCAGATTCTTTGGTTCAAATCCTCATCTTGAAACCTCCAAATGGTCCCAACATTGTTGTCATCGTCTGCTTAACATCATCAACCCCACCGCATGCTAGTCCAAGTCTCGACGACGGACGTAGAAGCAGCGCGCCGCGCTCTCTCCCATGTGCGAATTTTGGCCATGGCGCCAGGCCTGGCGTGCGTTCTTCTTGTCCAGCATCCCGCGGTGACCAAGACAAAGTTCACGCAACCACCGCATGTCCATGTCATCTCGCATGAAAAAGTCTGAAAATTTTCATTTGCGCCACCGTCGTGCTTGCGGTCCACCTGAAGTTCGCGCAATCGTTCCAAGAAGGTCGATGGCGCCGCCGTCGACGACCTACACTTGTGTGATTTTCCGACCTTTCAAATGGCTATCACTTGAAATACCCTATTTAACTACGTCGGACCGTCACCATCCACCCAACCTGTGTGTGTCGGTGGCGTGGAAGGTGAAATACCCTATACAAGATGATATGTGGACCCTGCCGGAATTGGTTCCGACGTCGAACCAGTCGTGTCAGCATGGGCCAATCAGATCGCAGAACGCCGCCACGCCATCATCCTGGAATGATGGTCTTCTGCCGCACTCGCAGGAAAAACGAAGTGCTCATTTCTCAATTTGCATCATCATGCACACGTCCAACAAGATCAAAGCCATTGTGTCCGTCCAGGAAGCTGGCTGGCTTAAGCTCGGCAAGACCTTCCGCGACCGCATCTGGACGCTCCACAAGCGCACACTCACCATGTCCACAGACAAGCGCGCCACCTTCCACACGGTTGCCGTCACACAGGGGAAGCCGTGGCATGGCAAGTCGCTCGGCATCCAAATCCAAACTGAAGATGGCACGTGGTTGCGCGCCACGACCAACTCGAAGGCCCAGTGGGCCATGTGGCTCCAGGCGTTCCACGAACTCAAGCCCGTGCCCGCGAAGTCGACGTCGTCGCCTAAAGCCGTGCAGTTCAACGACCTCGTTCGCGTGCGCACCATCCCTGCGAACGCCCCCGTCGACGACGCATGGGAAGAGTACGACAGCGCCACGGACGACGATGAGGCGTCCATCGTCAGCGCCGCCTGAATGTATATGCCGTAATTTAATCTATTTATGTGAGCTTCACAACCCACCCGAGTTGAATCCATTGCTAGTTGCAGTTGCTATTCCCAAGACGCGCCAATACAATGTTGCCGCGCAAACCGCGGCAACGCAGGAAGACATGTCCAAGCATCAGCGACATGCTGCGAAATTCCTTCCATCGAAAATGGATAGAATTTGAATAAGGTTTTGGGGATATGATTCCTTATTGTATGACTTCGATTATTATTTTCAGTCGGGATTCTAAATACCCAATATTAGATTTCCAAAATTACCCTAACGTAATATCGTAATATCATCTTAAATTCGTACTATCCCTCTTGTTTTCGTTGCCCAACCACCTTAAATCCTTAAATAAGACGCTGTACCAGTCGAATTTTCTCGATGTTCCGCTCAACGTTGCTGGAACTCGAGATTGAACTTGGGACATGTCGCGCGTTCGCATGGACTTTGTCATCGACGAAATTCCCAGCAGAGCAGAGCAGGACCCAATTCGAGAAATTGCAGTGTCATGATCTCTCTCATTCATGGGCCACACACGAGACTACATACCTGCATGAGTCAAACAAGACTCTACATGGCAGGAGGAACAAAGTTGATTGACCGGGATGTGACGTTTCTCTGGGGACGGAGAACTCGGAAATCTATGTTCTCTTGGCAACACAAGTATTAATGGGGGAAACTCTCATCCAACTCGGCACCCGTTCGTTACCGACGTCCTTTGGGCTCCAAGATCAGCAGATGCAAGTTGGCTTGATCCAAGGCGCGCAATGTTATCGAGAATCGTTGGCTTTTCTCACGTCCAATGTCTTGTCATTCCCTTGCACTGGACTGATTTGGCAATGGGAAGGAAGCATGATGTCTTTGAAGGCCTCCGATGGCCACTTGCTCGAATGAAGCCGCGGCGGGTCATGACACAAATATGGGAGTGTGTGCCGTTTCATCAGAGCGACCGCACTCGGGTGGAGACACTGCAACCTTGAAGTGGCCCTTTGTCAAACAACCACTCCCAGCCCAACAAAATCCTTGGGGGAGAGACAACCCCTGCTTTGCCACAGCACTTGGCCCAACGTTGGCTACACAGTCCGAAAGTCCTTCGCAACAAGAATGAGATCGCCTTCGTACATGCTGGCTCGGTGGTCTCCGAACGCGTCCGATGCATTGCGTCGTCGTGTCGAAGAGGATTTGACACGATCGTCACAATCCACCATGATGACGCTAGAGGTGGTTTCAACAAGGTCACTGCATAGGGATATTTTAATAAAGCTCTAAAATGAGCGGGTTAGATTCATACATTTTCCTTGAGTCGTATTCCAATAGGGTCAATCCGACGTGGTTTGCTTCGCGCGTTCGCGGCCGTAAACACACAATCACGCACAACGCCCTCACTGGCCACAACTGCCACTGGTGGCGCTCATTCATCAATCGTGCTCATCTTGTACACAATGGAGATACACGAGGACTCATACCACCATCACTCGATTCAGTCCTTCGTCGCGGTTCAGGAAACCCGGTGGCCCCTCCAGCGGACCTTTGCCAACCGCATCTGGAGCTTGGACGGCCGAACGCTGACCATGACGACGGCCAAGCGCGACTTCCGCGTCGTCGCCGTCAAGCAGGGCCTCGTGTGGAGCGGCACGCTGTGCGGCATCCAGATCGAGTCGAGCGATGGCAAATGGTTCCGCGGCACGCTGCGCACCAAGGCTGAATGGGGCGCGTGGGTCCAAGCCTTCCACGACATGGCGAGGCCAACGACTGCTCCCCTGGCAAACAAACGGGCGACCAAAGTGCACTTTGCCAATGTCGTGCACGTGCGAACGATCCCAGGCGGGGACACGACCGAGGACGAAGACGACGATGACCATCACAGGGTGGGATGAGAACGCAAGTCGCAACAGCAGAGCCGACCAGACTGATCTCGTTCGAATTTATTTATTTGGCCATGAGTTTGATTTCGAAGAAAACATTGATGGGAGAGAGGGGTTGGTGGACGAACGAGTGAAAAGCCGCAGACAGCTCTTCGGTTGGAAAACAGAGTTGGGGGAGAGCGGCAGGCCAAGTTCGACGCTTTGATATGAAGATTTGATAAATTCTACAGTACCAAACTCAACGCTGGCGCATGGGAGGCCATCCACTTTAGTTGGTCGAACAACGGTTACATCGAAGTATGTTTCATTGGGTTCTTCAACGTTGGCAGAGATCTTGTCGCGGGGATGTGGAGAGGACGCGCCTTCCTCTTGCCTTCCTGTCATTCTCGAGCAGATAGATGGTCCTCATGATGGGAGGAGACCCCCACAGAGGAGGGGGAGGAGTAGGTCTCCATCATCGTCGTCCCAGAAGCAAAGAAAAGGGGAGAAAAAAGGGCAAATTGAAGTTTCGCGACTCGGAATGTCGGTCCCTGGGCGCAGAAGATATGCTGTCAAGTGGATGCACACGTGAATGATTCTTGAATTTTCACTCTCGTGCCCACCTCCAACGACACAATGCTCTTTAGCTCGCATGTCCTCGTGGAAGAAACCCATTGGCTCTTTGGCCGCTTCTTCACGCCCCAATGCTGGAGTCTCCAAGACGACGCAGTCTTGACGACCTTTGCGTCAGACGAAAACGCTGCGCCGCACCACTACCACGTCCGCGCGGGCTGCGCCTGGCCCATGACGCAATATGGCATCCAAGTCGAGATGGACAACGGCGCGGTCTTGCATGCGTCGGCGGCGTCCAAAATCCAATGGGCCATGTGGCTCGATGCGTTCCAGAAGATGGCGCCGCCGAAACCGCACGCGCCCGTGAAGGTGACGTTTAGCGACGACGTTGGCGTGGTTGAGATTCCGCAGCTCACGGACGAGGAGAAGAAGACGCTGTTTGCGCCCGACCCGGACCCGCGGCTGCTCATGCCGCGCGCCATGTGCACGTGAGCGTAAGGGAGAGCGCGGAACTCACGCCGAGTGGCGCCAGACCTCACGCTTGCCGCCGTGGTGCGGCCACCCGACCCGGCTACTTCGATTGTGGCACTCCACATGGACGCAGCATGATGGACCCTCACAATGACATAACATGATCGTTTGTGTCGTCCCACTCTTTCCACGTGTTCCGGTTGGTGGGGTTGCGACATAGATGGCGCGTCGTCTTTGGGACGACCGCGTTTCCATGCCAGCGTCCGCGAAACGGCCACGGAGGTTTCCATTTTGGAACATTGGATGCAAAACCAAGCGTCGCTCATTCCCCATTCCCCCTCACAATGCCCAAGCCCCGCGCCATGTCCCAAAACACCGAAGGCATCCTCATCTCGCCGGTCCTGATCGACGCCCCGCATTGGCTGCTCGGGACCGCGAGGAAGCAAGAGTGCTGGACCCTCCACGGCCTCTCGCTCACGGTCGAGACGGGCAAGACCAAGACTCAGCATTACATTCGACAGGGCTCGGCCTGGCCAGACCACCAGTACGGCATCCAAGTTGAGACGGACCAAGGCACGTGGATGCGCGGGAGGACGCTCTCGAAAGCGACATGGGCAGCGTGGCTCCAAGCGTTCCACGACATTGCGACTCCGAAAGCCACGAGATCGCCGTCGAAAGTCCAGTTTAGCAACCACGTGCGGGTGCGGACGATCCCAACGCTCTCGGAAGATGACATTTCAAATCTCTACTTCAACTCGGTCGAGATTGCCGGCATGTCCAAAGCCATATTTGCCGCGTGAGGGAACGCCGACAACACCCAAACCAAGACGAGAATGGACCGACGAAGGCAGATGACAACAGGGCCACGCCAAGCAAAGCAGGACCAGGCCACCGAAAAGACCGCGAGCGGCCAGGAGACGGCAGCACTAAACCACAAACAACAAACAGCGCCGAGGATTGTGTTTCGCCTGCGCAACGAATAGATCGTCCTTTACTCCCAGTGCATCAAATCTGGGGTGCCAAGGTGCCGCAGGTACGCGCAGTGATCGATGGAGCGCGGGGGCGTCGCGCTGTCCGATTTGGAGTCGAGGTCAGAGAAGTGAAGCAGGAAGTTGTTGCTGCAGCCGAGGATAAAGTCTTCGTTGATGAGCTGGGCAACGCCGAGGTGGCCCGCGTGTTCTTCGTACTGGAACACATGCGCTTCCAGTTCCATGTGCAGGTGCATGAGTTGGAGGTTCGAGACCATGAGTGTATGCGAGAGCGTCTGCGCGAGGACTGCCTCCTCGCAGTGCTTGGCATTGAGGTAGACAGGGAGCAAGTGGGGTTTGTGTTGCAGCTCGCATTCTTGCCACACGCGCGAGCAAAACGCACCCCATCGAGCACCTGTCGAGGGTGTCTCGTCCACAAACCAGCGGTGGAATTGCCGCAGGAGTGTCAATTGGGGGCTCGCAAGGTCGCCTTGTTTGCGCTTGACGAAGATCCGCCGCGACTTTTTGAGCGTCTCGGCGCGGGCGACATTGGCGGTGTGCACGGCATCGTCCATGTCGATGGAGACACGGAAATGCCGCGCAGACGTGACCGAGAGGGTCTTGAATCGCGGAAGCAGGCACGGCGTGCGCATGGTTACCGTCATGGGGCTCTTTGTCGTGAGGGTGACGTCGACGGGGCTGAGAGCGCCCGTGTCGACGTCAATGGTTTCGACCAAGCGGGTGGGGTCGATGGCGAGGACGTAGAGGTGGCGCAGGGCTTGCAAGTGGTACTTTTGATCGGACGTCTTGTTTGGGTACATGGGGAAGAAGGCAATGACGAGGATCGCGACGGCAAACGGCGTGGTTTGGAGCGAGAGGCGCCCGCCCCCGAGAAAGAGCAAGCCCAAGGCACTGCTCGCGGCCATGTGGTTGCCGTACGAAACGTCGCCGTCGTTCTTTTGACGGAGGAGGATGGCCCGAAGCGTGCGAAAACTCTCGAGGTCGCCACTGCCAGCCATCACGAGCGCCAACGCTTGGACCAAAACCCCGAGGCAGCGCTCCCATGTCACGCGACTCAGCTCTTTCGCTTTGGCTTTGGTCGCTTGAAAGTCGGCGAGAAAGTAGAGGAGCGTGGCCTTGGCATCGACGTCGTGGGTGCCTAAAACGCATCGCAAGCTCAACGCATATGTCGTTGGTGGGGAGAGCGGACCTGCGAATTTAAGCCCGAGGCTAAAGCACGCGCCGGCCAAGATGTTGGCGTGCGCTTCTTGCGTTGTCGATGCGTCCTCGTGGTACTCGTTCAGACAGGGCCGTAGCTGCGTCTCAAGCACCCACGCCCGCGTCGGCTGGACGGCGGCCCAGCCCACGAGGTTGGTTGCGACCACGCGCACAAAGAGAATGTCTGGCCGGATGGTTTCGAGAAGAACCATCGTGGACGGAATTCGCAATTGCTCGATGACGCGCTCGTGGTTGCTTTGGATGTACATGAACGCCAAGGCCAACGCACTCCCCGCCGCCGTCACGTCCACGTTGATCGATTCCAGTTGCGCCGACTTTTTCTTGGTGCGCAAGACACAGTTGGTGGGGTCGTGTCGGATCTTTTGGGTGCCGCCGACCATGTATTTGCCCAGCTTTTCTTCCAAGTGCAAATCCGCGAGCCCAGTGTCACTCTGCCGCCCCAATGTGATGAGCCCCACGGCCATGCCCGCAGCCAACGCATACCTACAAGTGTAAGGCGACCGCGCGTCCCGTCGCCGTCCTACCCTTCTTTCTGGCTCAAATCAACACTCGACTGGGACGACGTTGGGGACATCACGATCGGCGCGGCGGTGATTTCAGACAACATGATTTCCGTCATGTTGCGGTTGCCCGTGCCGTGGTAGACCAGCCCTAGACAACACTCGTCATGGCTTGCTTTCTCATGGCCTTGCGTTTGCGTACCAAGACCCAAAATGGAGGCGGTTTGGGCCGACGGCGTGATGTTCACATGGGCAAACGTTGGGGGCAAAAGAATCGGGAGATGCAACGAGAGGATTCTCGACACCGTGCGCTCGAGAATCAAATCCTTTTGCTTGAGGACCGTCGTGGCCGCCAAGCCCAAGAGCAGGCCGACGGACGTTAGTTCATGGTCCATTGACAAGTACTGGTAGATGGCGCTTTGCGATAAATGGTGAAGGTGACCGAGGAGCCCGAGACCTAGAATGAACCCCGCGTGGGCGGCCACGTCGTCTTCGTCATCGACTTGTTTGGGCTTGTGCGACAAGATCCACTGAGCCGTCACGTCGCGTTCGTGGGCCGGGGGAAGGCGCAGGGCCGTGGCCACGCCGTTGTGGAACTTGGGCCAAAGCGTCAGTTCTTTGTACCCGCTCGTGTCCAGCACCGTCTACGACGTCATCATATTAGACCCCATCTTGGTACTGTGTCGACGTACGCGGGCGTTGGTTTCGGCAATCCGCGCGGCGAGTGGCATGGGTGGAATGACGAGCGGTGTTGTGAGAGACGTCGACGCATGCGGCGTCAAACTACCGAGCGTGACCATGCCCCGCGCCACGGGCATGGCCATGGACCGCTTGCAGAGGAGGAGGAGTCGACTTTGCTGCAGATTCAAAACGTCCGCGTCCGAGTGCAGCGGGTCGCGGTGGATTTTGAGGTACATGAGTTTGTTGGAGCGGAGGAGTCGACCGACTTCCTTGAGTCGGTGGTCGGTCGGGAAGAGCGGGGCGTTCCACGTCATGACGTCGTCAAACCCATCGTTGGCGTCGCCCATGCCAGCGAGCGTCGCGACGCGATGGCCATCGTGGTGGCTGTCACACGCGTCGCCGTCTCGTCCTTGGCCGACCCAATCGGGGCGGTGGATGATGGCACAGGCGGCACTGTCCCACTCGTCGCTAGGCTCGTGCTTGCACAGCGTGAGCGCATACCGAAGCGGGAGCGCGACCCCGTCTGGCAAATCGTGCAGCATACGCTCAAAGTGGGGGATCGTGACGAGGTGGCGCACGACTTGCTGGGCGCGGAGATGCAGCGGTGGTGCAGCGGTGCCTGCCGTGAAATCTGGGTACAAATTACTGTAGAGCGCGACGACGTGCTGCGTGCGGACGAGTGCGGGTGACGTGGGGAAGTCAGGGACGGGGCGGGGCGTGGGCTGGAGGCTGTTGTAGTGGAACGTGGCCATGCGTTGCTGAATCCATGCAAAGAGGTCGACGGGCGGCGCGAGGGTCGGACCACCACCCGGCTGCATGCCGACATCCTCGGTCGACTCGAAGCGCTCGGGACCGAGGTCTTGGACGTAGTGGTGGAAATAGGACGCCATACCCGCCGCACGAGCGAGATTACCGAGTGCGATACCGAGTGGCCGTAGCCACGGGAGCGAGCACGTCGATACCTTGATGTCTTCGTAGAGCAAATGCAGCGTCAAGAAAATGCGCTCCATGTGGTGGTGGATCTGTTGGAGCAGCTGCGGATCCAACGAAGACGATTCGATGGTGTCGTTGGTCGCGCGGGTACATGGGGCCATCACCGGTGGGCCAAATAGCTTGGGCTGCGCATGCTGAAGCGTTTTGAAACAATCGGACGCGAGCCATTGGTCGTATGGTGAGTCGGTCGTCGTCGTGGGAGGCGCGGGGTTGTTGCCCACAGCGGCCAGGAGGCTCGAGGTAAAGCCACGCCATTCAGTCGGCAGAATGCCAATCCGCCACGCAAGGACAAACGGGGGAGGCAAAACTTGATCCAAGAGCGCAAAGGCGGTTTGGAGCAAGGGCGAGGCAAACGTCGTGGGGAGGACAAGGCGGTGGATTTCCGTGGCCATGAGGTGAACCTCCAATGTATGTGGATACGGCGTCGACACGATGCCTTGGACGTTGGCGGGATGCACGGGGGTAGTATCAGTCAGCAGAGTGGCAACGACATGCGTTCCTCGGTACAACGCCCACTGGTTCTGTGGCGTGAGGACGACCAAATCAAATGCCTGGGCACTGTCACGCGCGACGGGGGCGGCCAATCGTGCGGGTAAAATATGCGACGGAATCGACGGGTCGACAGACAGGACCGAGGAGTCGGCGGCCACGACCATGCGTTGAACCAAAAGCTGATGACTCGCGGGGTTGAGTATACACAACATCGGAGATGAGTCAATGTCCGACGTGACAAAGAGCTTGCAGAGGTCTGTGGACGGCACGCTCGGACTTTCCCAAATCTAAGTCGAGCATAAGTCGAATCAAACATGGGATGTATACCTGATGGAGTACGATCTCTGGGATGATCGACGATGATTTTGCGTTTTGGAAATGCGTGACGATGGTCTTGATGCGGAAAGTCTGGTGGTGGGGATGATAAAACACAACGAACTGCGGCTCCCGCTGTACGAATACGAGAGTTTCGAGCGGGTCCGAAACAAAGACGCAGTCTTCGAGGCGCTGTGTTGAGTCTACTTGCACCACCACGGGCTTGATTTCTTCGAGGGGGTGTAGGAGACTGAAGAGGACGGGCATCTTTGTCGACGAGACAATCTTGGATCGTTCGATGAGCAGTCCCTTCTGCATGGCAAAGATGGACGCTGCTTGGAAAGGTAGCGGCACTTCGACAACAGAACCAGTAGGAGGGATCACAGTCATACGATCGGACCGTGCGAGGATGCACACGCTGTGTCCCGGAGTGTCATTGAACTCGACAAGCGCCACGTCCAGCACGGATTGCGGGAAGCGATACGTCCGATCAACCACGTGTCCATTTGCGAGACTCCATTCCACTGTGTTTCCTCGAATGCGGATGCGTCCTCGGTCGAGACCATCGACACTTGGCACGAAGATGTCCTTCGAGACGTCCCCCGGTGCATGGACCGTCCCGCCATGGTGGAGTTGCAACATCAACAAAAGATATAATATGTTCGAGGTCAAGGGCTCGAGGAATGCGATACATTTCCAGAGGTTACTGCTTGGCTAATTTCATTAGTGTTATTTGCATCAATTTTAGCCAATCATACATCAGAAAATTTACCCGCTCATGCGAAGCAATTACACGAAGGCCAACATCCACGAGAAGATGTGCTCGATTCACTTGCCCAATGATACCCTTATAGAGAAATTCCCACGGTGAGGGTGTCTGACATCCTCACTGGGCTAGAATCACACCCTCACTGAGGGAAATTCCGGATAACAAACAAAGATGAAGTGCGTGACCAAAGAGTTCCATCCAAGCACAACAGAGGGGGTTCCGTTGTGTTGGGGTCAGGCAGAGAGAGTTAAAACGCGCCAATAAACGTCGGAACGGGGAGTTCTTGGACCTTAAGGGGCTTGGAATTTAAGTTCACCTTTCTTAGGACGAAAACTAAACGAAACACTTCAACTTTGTATGTTATCCGGAAATTCCCTCGGTGCGTGTGTGATTTGGCCCAGTGAAGGTTCCAGACACCTTCACCGTGGGAATTTCTCCATTGTTTAATGTGCTCAAGGTGGTGATGCTGTGTATTTTCCATGCCTGCAGAATGAGCTTCAGGTTCGTTTTGGATCTCCACCAACTGACGCCACCATGAGGGGAGCTTGTACCACATTTATGTCCAGGGTTTGGGATTCGAATGCCATGACTGATTCGAATGCCCAATCAGTCCATCATTTGCAAAGGTCATTTACCAACCTAGGAGATACCCCAGTTCAGCGCACAGTCTCGAGTGCAGCCACGCAACAGCGATTGCAAGAGGCGAGCCACAGCACGAAAGGACTCTTCATCTTGCAATGGTATGCGCGTGGTATTACCCAATCAGAAGTGGCCAGTCAAATACTGCTCGTTGATTGGCTTCTTGCCGGCTCCCAAGGAAACACTCGAAATAGACTTAATTTATAGGAAGTGTGTCGAAGCGTTTAAGCAGGATTGAAGAAACATTACTTTTATTAATGATATTTGAATATGTTTCAAAACTACTACTTAGTACTTCGAAGTACTTCGAATATAAATGAAAAATACCATTAAATATCATCAAAGAAGATATAATTCATAATAAACTATCTGGACATCTGAGCATATTTCGACTGATATATCGTTGTGACTCGCATCGATGCAATGGGTTCATTCTTGGATTCACGAGTCGGTGCACCACCATGTATGCGACAGCGGACACTCGGACATGGAAGTTCATGAAGATGGTGTCTTTGAAGGAGAATGTGACGTCGCTCAACTTCATCGCGTTCATCTTCGCGGCGGCGCTGTCCATCTGCATGTTTGTCTTTCTCAGTTCGACGCAAGGCTTCGTCTTGAACCAAATCCTGCGCGTTGACCTTGGCACGATCGGCAACATTTCGGGCAACCTCACGCTCTTCGACGAATGCATCGCGCTCGTCATGGTCTACGTATGGGGCATTCTCAGTGATCGTTGGGGCCGCGGCGGCATTTACGGCGTCGGCTTCTTGCTCATGGGTATCGGGCTCGTCTTGTATCCATTTTCAAAGCATCTCTCGCCGGACTTGATCATCTACCGTGGCATCTTCTCGCTCGGCGGGTCCGCGACATCGTCTATGCTCACGGCAGTCTTGGCCGACTACTCGTCGGAGAAAGATCGCGGCAAAGTGAGCGGCCTTGTGGGGCTCATGTCTGGCATCGGCGCCCTCCTCGCGGTCTTTTTCTTCTTGCCCATGCCTGCAAAATACACGGATCAAGTCAAGGGCCTCAAGATCGCCTACAGCACCGTCGCGGGTGTTTCGGCCCTCTTTGGCATCTTTCTCATCTTTGCGCTTCGCCCGAAAAAGATGGGCGGGGCGGGCCCGTCGGACCACTTGATCACGACCCCAACCGACCATGCCGTCCCCACGGTCGAGAAGGTGTCCATGTTGGGTGGTCTCAAAGCTGGCTTCTTGGCCGCGAAAGATGGCAAAGTCCTCTTGGTACTTTTACTCGATGCGTCCGCACGCCAACCTCATCTCTCTCGACTAGGGCTACATTGGAGGGTTCCTCGCGCGCGGTGACACGATCATCATCACCATCTACTTGCCGCTCTGGGTTTACAAGTATTACGTCGAAAACAAACTCTGCGACCGCGCCGACCCGTCGTCCCCGACCGTCAAAACCGACTGCCACGACGCGTACATCAAGGCGTCGATCCTGAGCGGCGTCGCGCAGACCGCCGCGATGGTCTCGGCGCCGCTCTTTGGCTGGCTCGGCGACCGCTTTTACCGCCCCGTCGTCGTCCTCGCCGCGTCCATCATTGGGCTCGTCTCGTACTTTTGGCTCTTTCTCTGCACGGATCCGACCGCCAAGGTGCTCTACGTCGTTGCGATCCTCGTCGGCGTCGGCGAGATGGGCATCGTCGTCTCGTCCATGTCGGTGGTCACGTCCAAAGCGATTCCGAGCCACCTCCGCGGCAGCGTCAGCGGCGCGTACGCGTTTTGCGGCACCATCGGTATCATGATTGCGTCCAAACTCGGCGGCTACCTCTTTGACGCGTGGACGTCGACAGCGCCGTTCTTTGTCATGGCCGTCGGCAACGTCATTGCCGTTGTCGCAGCCGTCGTCGTGATTGTGCAAGACTACGCTGCCGTCAAGCACCGTGTCAAGGACGAAGCGACGCCGCTCCTCGTGGCACTCAAGCAAGCCCAGCTTGACCAAGACGAAATGCAGCTCGGCATTTAGGAGGATATGTGTGTTACGACTCTAAATAAGGTATCTAGTCTATTGGCTAGGCGACTTGGATGTTGGCCGCGGCGGCGGCGCGCAAATGTGGCCGGACGTCGTCGACGCCATGCAACTCGAGGAGCTGGTGCGTGACGCTGTACATTTCCACGTCCCGCTTGCTTCCCGTGTACCTACACCACACATGCATGAGAGAGACACGACACACGAAAACATTACTCTTTACAGAGAATCACATTTGCACGAGACGTCGCCCACGCCTTGGGGTTGTCGTCGACAATGACAATGTCCGAGAGCGGTCGCCCGAGGAGCGCCACGTCCTTTGTCAAGCGACTCGATTTCTCGTCGCTGGCGGCACAAAGATCGCGGTAAAAGCGGTATTGGATGTGTCGCTTCGAATCGACGAGGTCAATGAGGTCGTCCGTGCACTTGCGGTCGCTGGCCGTAAAGACGACAATGTCGTAGAACGGCGCGAGCGAGTCGAGGAGAAACTGCGCCCCCGGTCGGATCGAGACGAAGATGGAGCTGGCCGACCGCTTCCGGGGGACGTGGTAGACGGCGACAAAGTCGGCCGTTTCGAATGGCTGCGACGACGGGAGTGAGATGGGCGAGACCATCATGGCGAGACGTACTCTATAGGAACGGTACCAGAGCGTCCGGTCGAGGTCCAAAACAAGGCACTTCTTCCTTCTTGCCGCCGCCAGCGACGACAGCGGCGCGGAAATCGACCCGAGATGCAGAATGCGGGCCATCTCGTCGTCAAGCCACGACTTCCACGTCGCATCGAGCTCAAGCTCGCCAGTTTTGAGATAAGCTTGGAGGGTCCTGTAAATCTCCTGGATCGACGTTTGCGGATCGGTCACAGGCGTTGGATCTACATGCAGCAGCGTTGAAGTCGTCTATGCATCGTGGGCGAGTGGGATACCGTGGAGGGTGAGAAGCAGCTGGGCGTGTTGAATGTTGACCCAGTTGCGTCCCTGGACTGTTGTCTTGATCTCGTTCGACGTGATCGCGCCGTCGAGTTGTCCGAAAAGGTGGGCAACGAGATGGAGGAGTGTTGCAGTGCGATCTGCCTTCGGTTCGAGCGATCGGATCGGATGGTCGTCCATGACAAACGTGAATCGTGGGTATCGCTTCGACGAGAGATGATACGAGCGTTCTGTATCGTAGGGCCGCAGTGGCATGGCGTGGAACTCATCGAATCGTGGAATGCCAAAGGAAGAGCTGCGACGGTGTCGTTGTGGAGGCGCGCGGCGACCGTTGGTAGTAGACGGCGTCGACGCGCGGCCTGGACTGGAGGTGAGCAATGTCGAGGACGAGTGCGTCGTCGCAGGGCCTCCAAATGACTCGACGACGCTCAGCCATGTGCGCTCCATCCACCGGTCGAAGCTCCGAAACATGAGTTTCCCAATTGGTCATGCACCACGCTTCCAGCGCGAATTTGAAACTGATGTAAGATCCCCGTTTCACACGACGGAAGTGCTTCGCCGCGTTCTGATTGGCCCATCAATCTCATAGTTTATTCTGATTGGTCCAAAAAAGATCCAATTCGGCGGAATTTCGCGACCAAGCCGCCCCATCATCCACCAACGGCGCACAGGCGGCGAAGAAGAATGGTGTCCGAACTGTCGGAGCAACACATGCGACGATATGCTGCGAAGACAAGCGACAGGCCATAGGTGGCCGAAGGCAGGTCGTATGTGCTGTCCAAAGCCGCACAGGGTAACCGTTACCGTCAACACCATGAAACACGTCCAGAGCACAGACACACACGGCTAGCATTAAATTCACACGTCTACCACTACCCCGCAGCCACGTTAGGCGGCGGCATCGTCGGTTTGGCAGGTGATGGGGCCGGTTCCCGTGTCCAGTCAAAGGCACTCAGGAGGTTGTCGTCGTCGGCGGCGACGTCGACAAGCGCGTCGTGTGGGAGGGGTTGGGATGTGAATTGGTCGCCAAAGTGGTGCGTGTCGTCGGTCGCGGCGAGCGCGGGGACGTGCGGCACGGGCACTTGTTGGATCGCGAGTTGGTACCAGTCGATGGAGGCGAGGAAGGGATGGTCGAGGAGTTCTTCGATCGTGCCGCGCTTGGTTGGATCGAGCTGCAAGCACTTGGCGATGAATGTGCATGCGTCGGGCGGGATGAGGCTGGCGGGGTAGACAACATCGCCGCGGCAGATGCGCTCAAAGAGGACGGCGCGGCCTGCGGTCGTGTAAAACGGTGGGAGGCCTGTGAACATTTCGTAGACGACGCAGCCGAGGCTCCAAATGTCGGCGGCGAGGCCGTAGCCACAGCCGAGGATGATCTCTGGCGCCATGTAGTCGACCGAGCCGCAGAACGAAAACGTCGTCGTCGAGTACGCGTCCATCGCTTGCTTGGCCAGTCCAAAGTCGGTGAGCCGCACGAATCCCTTGGCGTCCAAGAGGATGTTTTCGGGCTTGAGGTCGCGGTACGCAATGCCGCAGACGTGGTGCATGTAGAGGAGCGCGCTCGCAATGGACGCAGTGTAAAAGAGCGCAAGTGGCGCGTCGAGGCGCTCCGACGTCTCGAGG
Organism: Aphanomyces stellatus; assembly: GCA_009835185.1. Taxonomy (NCBI): domain Eukaryota; phylum Oomycota; class Saprolegniomycetes; order Saprolegniales; family Verrucalvaceae; genus Aphanomyces; species Aphanomyces stellatus. Next base: position 10,338 of record VJMH01005092.1, on the reverse strand, counting down.
AGGCTGTAGAGATCCCCGCCGGGGCAGTACTCGAGCACAAAGTGGTAATGGGTCGGCGATTCGAACGCGCGCTCGAGCTGGACAACGAACGGGTGCTGCGCGCGGCTGAGGATTTCGCGCTCCGTGAGGAGCCGCGCCGCTTCGTCGGGACACACCTTGGACTTGTCGATGCTCTTGATCGCGACCAACTCGTTCGTCGACGCTTTCCGGCTCAGAACCACGAGTCCGAACGCGCCTTTGCCGAGCACTTGGACGGGTTCGTACAGCTCGCGGATGACGACGGGGGGTGTCTCCGCTGGATGCAACGCGTCGTCGAGAAAGGGCAGGGACGACGGCGATGTCGGCGTCGATGGGAGCAACGCCTTGGTGTGCCACGCATGCAATGCAAAGCGTAGCCACAGCTTCACGTGTTTCCACCGCTCAAACGCACTGTAGGAGCGTCCGCTGTCGTGGAGCGACGCCACCGTCTTGTCCGCGGCGTCGACGTGCGCGACGCCGTCGCTGTGTATCCATCGGACACAGAGTTCCATCGCAGACGGCGGCATGGTCGGCGGCGAATCTGTGAATGCGTTGGGTGCGCAGCGGCGATGCGACCCACGACACGCGGAAACGATCGGTCTCGCAAGTGTCAAGGGACTGCCTGGCAGCGCCACCGCTTCGGGACGCCCTGTCACATGTAATATCAATTCCGCAGAGTATTTATTTTTAGAGACTTGCCCAACCGTCCGAAGATTCTTGTGTCGGCGCCACGCCTCATGTGAAAGCTTCTTTTCGACAGGATTTCAAGAAACTATTTTGAAATTATCCAATTTTCGTGTATTTTGACAGCACGTTTTATATTGCCATGACATCCATTCAAAAAGAAAGCTATAATTTCAAATTGATTCAAATGCATCGAGCTATTTGGTCCATTGGAAGTGGACGAAATAGTCGTTATGTTCGTTTGAAGTTGCTTGCACCCGTACGATCTCCGCACATTGAATCTGAGGTTCGATCTTTCGGGACTCGGCCAACGCTCCTCCTGCAACCAACGTGCCAAGTTCGAGGTGGGTAGTGTAGCGGCATTGGTGGCCCGCGTGATGCGAAGATGATGGCAAACCTAGAAGGCGACGACGACGATGTCGCCGCTGCAATCTATCCGTATGAATACATGCGTATCCGGTGGGGTCGTATTTCTTCGTCCCACAACATGTCCCACTGCCATGATGTGGCATGGATCTGTAATCCGGATACCATCTCCGGATATCGCCTTCGAGAGATTTCATGATTTCTCAAAATTCCGAAATTTCCATCATGTATTTTTGAAAACGTCATGAATTTTGAATTCTGAATGTTTGAATTCAAAACTGGCCTGAACCGCGGTCCGCGCAATGACGCCGCGTTCCAGCTGCCCGAAGCGCCCTCCTTCTGCGTGCGTGGCGCCCCTGCCGCGCGCATCTCCCACCCGAGGAGGTCATTTCCAAATCATCCAAGCCTTCGACGATGCAAGTGATTCGATTCCTCGCGGTGACAGTGGTAGCAACCGCCTCTGCCCAACACGAATGCACGTCCACGGACATGGGCCCGATGCTCAACTCGGGTCTCGCGTGCATCAAGGCCGCCAACTTGGACATGAACGCACTCCTCGGTCGTGACCCTGCCACCCTCGGCGTCATGTGCAAGCACTCGGAGTGCAAAACCTTCTTCGCCAACAGCACGCAACTTGCTTGTACCGTCCAAGGCCAGCCGGCGGCCTTGGCTGCGAAGGCCTGCTCCAGCGCCCACATGACGACGCTCCCCGCGCTCGTCCTCGCGCTCTCGACCGCGTTTGCCATCCTCATTGTGCTCTAACTCGTCCTCTCGTCCATGTAAAATATAATTATTCGGTTCTCTTCTATTGCATTCTGGTGCGTCGGCCTTCCGTTCACACGACTGTCGTGGACATGTCGTTGTGTCGTAGGATTTTAAATACGATTTTATGTACACCGAGTATGGATCCTGGCTGCACACCCCAGGCGAATGAACGATGCTGAATGGCGAAAACGGTTTCATCGTCGCGAAACGAGCGGTTACATTCCCCGCGCGTCATCACGCCCCCGCACGACCGCTAGCGTGGCCGCCGCACACGGCAGGACTGCCGCCATGTCCCAAGATGGCGCGACGAAGGGCGTGATCCCGACGTTGAAGCGGACGCTCACGAATCGGCGGCAGGTGCTGGCGCAGCTCAAGCACACATCCAGCCGCGTGCGGCTCTCCCGTCTGCGCAACTCGGTCGTCAACATCATGAGCCTCCGAAGTGCGCTGAAAGCTTACGTAAAGCACGAGCTGCTCCGTCGAACCAAGTCCAACGACCACTTCCAGACGATCTCGCTCGGGTGCCTGCGCAAGTCGCATCCAGTGCGCCGCGTCTGCATCGCTGTCGTCTCGTCCGTTTGGTTTGAGCGCTTCATCACGCTCTGCGTGCTCGTCAACACAATCTTGCTCGGGTTCGTCGACTACAGCGACCCGTGGGTCGACGGACTCAATCCGACCAAGCCCGCAAACCGCCTCATCGACCAGGTCAACACGATCAGCCTCGGCATCTTCCTCGCGGAAATGGTGCTCAAAATTGTTGCCCATGGCTTTGCATGGGGCAAACATAGTTATTTATCCGAGGGGTGGAATCGTCTCGACTTTGTCATTGTCGTGTCGGGGTAAGAGGTTCCGAGAACCACTCGGTCGTCTCAATCTCTTTCCTTGTGTCGTAGGGTCCTCTCGTGGTTTAACGGGTCCAGCAAAGTCGGGAGCATCCGCATCCTTCGCGTCTTGCGGCCACTACGGACCCTCCACTCGCTTCCAGGTATGTTGCCGTCGTCATTCCACCCCTCGTCATTCCACCCAGGTCTCAAAGTCCTCACGAATGCGCTCTTGGCCAGCCTTCCTGCACTGTGGCACGTTGCGATCGTCCTCGCATTCGTCTACTTGATCTTTGCCATCCTTGGCATGGAGCTCTGGAGCGGCACCTTCAACGGCCGCTGTCGGCTCACGCCCGTGCCAGTGGCCTTGGGCTACAATGCTTCGAATGCACCCAACGCGACGGCGTATCCCCCCGACGCGTCCTACGTCGTCGCGGTCGTCGCCGCCCCCGACCGCTATCCATGTTTGGATGGTCATCACGACGCCATGCCAGCACTGGACGCCCTCTGGCCCACGCCACTCGACTGTTTCTGGCCCGTGGACCCAAGTGAACCTAACCCTGTGCTGTGTTCGCTCGACCCGACCACGGGTCGCCAGTGTGGTCCGAACCTTACTTGTGGCGCCAACTTTGATCGCGCCAACAACCCACGCTTCGCCACGGTCCTCTTCAACGGCTCGTTCGTCGCGTCCGTCACATACATGGACACGTTCAACGCAAACCTGAACTTTGGCTTGACCAACTTTGACAACGTCTGGAGCGCATTTGTTGTAATCCTGCAAACCGTGACGGCCTCGGGTTGGATGGCGCTTACGCAAACGGTAGACGAGCCATCCTCGATAGTTATGATGATGGATACTTTTGGTAGACCCAACAAGCTGGTGGCTACGTTGGCGCCGCGATCTTCTTCAACGCACTCCTCTTTGTCGGCATGTGCTTTCTCCTCCAACTCAACATGGCCGTGCTTTATTCTGAATTTGTCCGTGCCAAAGACCAGCAGCGGAAACTCGCCAAAGCGTACGACAACCCCAACCCTCTCAACCCCCTTTTACAATGTCGGTTCTAGCCTCCGACGGCAGTCGGCCGCGACCAAGTTTATCCACGCCGCAACCGTGCGGCACATCCAACTCGCGTTCAGTTCGTTCACGTCGGCCCGGTTTGACGCCGAGACAAAGAAACAGATCCGGAAAGTTCGGCGCGCCGTACGCGGCATCGTTGACTCGGACGTGTACACGCGCGCGGGGCTCGTCGTGACGGTGCTTAACATCGCAACGCTCGCATCCGACCACCACCCGATGGACCCGTCATTTAGCTACTACACGCAGCTGCTCAACTTTATCTTCCTCGTCTACTTTGGCCTCGACGTGCTGGTCAAGATCCTAGGGCTCGGGTTCGTTGGCTTTTGGACGTACGTCATCCGACACCAAGAACCCAAGATGATGACGTGATCATAGGGACATGTTCAACCGATTTGACCTGCTCACGGTCATCTTGGGCGTGGTCGAGCTCGTGTTGAGCCCGCCGACGGCCCTTCGCCGCGACGGCGGTGACCACGGCGCGTCATCCGTGAGTATCTTCACGGCCCTACGCGCCGCCCGCGCCATCAAACTCGCTCGCGCGTGGAAGTCGCTGCATAAAATGCTCCTCGCGATCGGCGCGGCCATGGGCGAAATTGTCAACTTTATGTTTTTCCTTGTCCTCTTTCTCTTTGTGACGAGTTTGATCGGAATGGAGGTTCGTACACCCAACGAGAGAGAGCCAGTCTGAGTCTCGTGTCTAGCTCTTTGCGACCAAGTTTCAGTTTGACCCAAACAACATGCCCCTCCCGTACAACAACACAAACCCGACGGCGCGCGTCCACCGATCCAACTTTGACTCGATGCCATGGGCCTTATTCACTGTCTTTCAAGTGTTGACGTACGACAATTTTCCCACCGTACTTTACGACGGCTGGCTCGTCGCGGGGTCCGTCGCGCCGCTCTACATTGCCTTTATCGTCGTCTGCGGCACTTGGCTCGTCATGAATATGTTTTCGGCGATCCTTGTCGAAAGTGTCTTGGTGGACGATGACGTCGTCGACAGCTCAACGCAGCATGTCGATGTCTCGGATGACGATGATGACGACGATGACGACAGCGATGACGATGGCCAACTCCCGCCTCTGCCAACACAACCCAAGAGCCGGGCCTTCCGCCTCCTCCAACTTACCCTCCGCCGCTTTGTCGACCACCATGCGACCACACTCTCGTCCCGTGTTTCGTCCTTGGCGGCCCTCGCGGCCGTCCACACCAAGTTTGAGCCACACGACAAGAGCCTCGGCCTCTTTGGCCCACGCCATCCGCTCCGCCGCGTCTGCCTCTACCTCCTCCAACGCCCCGAGTACACGGCCGCCGTCGTCGCTGCCATCGCCGTCTCCTGCCTCTGCACTGCCTTTGACTCGCCGCTCCTCGATCGTACCGCCGGCCTCGGTCTCTGGCTCGATCGCTTGAATGTGGTCTTTGCGGCGCTCTTTGCCCTTGAAATGAGCATCCTGCTTGTCGCCCATGGCGCGTTTCTCGGCGAGCATGCGTACGTCCAGGACGCGTGGCAACTCCTTGATGGGTTTATCGTCGTCGTGTCGATCGTTCCGCTCGTCGTTCCCAACGTCGGCGCGCTCTCGGGGCTGCGGGCGCTTCGCACGTGCCGCGCCTTGCGCCCGCTCCGCGTCATCAACAAGCTGCCGCAGCTCAAAGTCGTCGTGAACGTCCTCTTTCGATGTGGCCCCGACATTGGCCGGACGCTCCTCTTCTTCTTCTTCATGCTCGTCATGTTTGGCATCATGAGTGTCATGCTCTTCAAAGGCGCGCTCGCGACGTGCTCGATCTCACCCTACACGTATGGCCTCGACGACAACAACGCCCATCCCCCGTGGTTTCCCCCCACAACGTTCGTCGGCGACTACCAATCGAATTTGACCGACGTGGACGTGATGACATACCCCCGTCCGTGGCGCTCCATGACGCCAGCGCTCCAAGCGGCGCTCGCGCCCGTGTGGAACCAGACAGGGTGTGGGCCGTTTTCCGACTCGTACACGCCCACGTCAAAAGAAGTGTGCCTCTGTTTTGCCACGACGCCAGCCCACACAACCTGGGACGCCGTCGTGCCGCAGCGCTTTGATAACATTTTCGAAAGCGTCGGCGCGCTGTACGAATTGACGACCATGGAAGGCTGGTCGGCCGTCGCAATTGCTTCAGTCGATGCCGTCGGCCCCGACATGCAACCGATCGTAAACAACCGGCCCGTGCTCATGGTCTACTGGTGGCTCTTTATGATCGTCTGTGCGTTCTTCATGACCAACCTCTTTATCGGCGTGCTCTGTCAGAGCTTTGTCCGCGAAACGTATGGCGCAATGGTCACGGAAGAGCAGATCCAGTGGGTCAAAATGCAGCGCAAGGTCATGGCCCTTGCGCCCCATCGCGTGTACCCCGTCCCGCAGCATGCGCCCCTGCGCGCCTTGTGCCATCGCATCGTCCACTCGGCGTCGTTCGAGTCCAGCATGACGGCCACGACCCTCGTGAACTTGCTCCTCATGGCTGGCCAAGCCCATGGCCAGAGCCAAAGGATCCAAGCAATCCTGGATGGCATCTACATTGGCGTCGTCGCCGCCTTTTCCGCCGAAGCGCTACTCAAAGGTGCCGCGTTTGGCCCGAGTTACCTCTTGGATGTGTGGCACCGTCTTGATGTCGCGGTGCTCACGCTCTCGTGGCTCAACATTACGCTGACGGTTGTGGGCCACGTTGACCTGGGCTTGCTCGAGTCGTTCATCCGCGTCGCCCGCGTCACGTGGATGCTGCGCCTCATCCGCCGCTCCGAGAGCCTCAAGAACCTCTTTGACACGCTGCTCGTGTCGCTCCCGGCTGTGACCAACGTCACCGCGCTGCTTCTCCTCCTCTACTACATTTCGGCCGCCGTCGCCGTCCAGCTCTTTGCGACCGTCGCGCTCAACGGCCAAATGATCACTGAGTTTCAAAACTTTCAAACGTTTTGGGTGGCGCTGCAGACGCTGATCGGGTTTTCCACGGGCGAAAACTGGGACACGTTTCTCTGGCAAGTGTACAACACCGTGCCGGCGACCAACCCAACATGCGTCGACCGCGAATTCAACGCAACCATGTGTGGCTTTCGCACGAGCCCTGGCTGTGTCCCGCTCGATGGCTGTGGCTCGTCGCTCATCGTGCCCTTCATGTACACGTTCTTCTTGCTCCTTGGGTACCTTGGCATCAATCTCTTCTCTGGCATCGTCGTCGACGCGATCGGCGACTCGTCCGCGGCCTCCCCCGTCAACGCCGTCACATTGTCTGCGTTTGCCGACAAGTGGGCCCTCTTTGACCCGACTGCGTCGGGGCTCATCACGGCCAGCCAGCTCACGGACTTTCTCCTGGAGATGCCACCTCCATTTGGGTTTCAAGGTGTCGCGGGTTATTCCCGGAAGCGCGTCGCGGTTGCGATTGGTGCGTCGTTGGCGCCATGACTTTATTTCATGGGCGTGGTGTGTGACTAGGGGACTTGAACATTCCCATCTACGACGAGCAATATGTTCACTTTAAAGACGTGCCGCGGGCGCTTGTGCAGCGTATCATGGGCAACGTACGTACTCGTGGCAGACTCAAACTGAAGGTGATGCCATAGGGCGAGCCGGCCAAGATGCGGGAAATTGGTCGCGTCATGGACGAACTCGGGGTGAGCAAACGCTTTGACGAGCTGTGGCAAAAGAACCGACGACGGCAGTCGGACGATTTGAAGAGTCGGTCGCTCAAGCCGTCCAGTATTTACATGGCCAACATCGTCGTGGCGCGCTTTGTGCGGCGGTACCGCGCGCGGAAAGCCGCACGTGTTCGGTTGGCCACGTTGGCCTTGGGCACGGACGACATTGAAGCCATCCATGACATGGCGGTCATGGCAGCAACAAACCCCCTCGTCGAGGAGGAGGAGGAGGAGGAAGACCCTTCTCCCATCGTGCTTTCGCCAAAGGTGATACCCATTGAAACCAAATCGCAGCTCGTCGACGGTGGCAAGCCCGTGCATTTGGCCCCGCTGGCCCACCTCAACAGCAAGTCCAAGTACCAGGTGGTCGTGCCTATCAACTCTGAGCCACCGCCCGAGGGTGCTACCAACGACCCTTGAGCACGACTTTTGCAACCTCCATCTCGCCAATGATGAGCGGGGCCGAACGAATGCACAACCACCGAATGTGCAGGCAAATCTATCGACTTTGTGAGAGCGTGGGCGACTGAAGTGTGCTCGGGTTGGCGACAGCACCTCAAAAGGCGGCCGCAGAACGATGCCCAAAAGTGAGTTTTGAAGACATATAGTGCCCTGGCGGAATGACTGCTCAACACTGGAAGTTGGGTCGTTCGAGGCGAATCTATTGGCTTGATTGAATCAAGGCCCCGGCTTCCCTCGACCGTCAACAAAAATGACTCCATACTCGCAGGAGAGAAAGGTCATATTGTTGTAGTACACACACTTTTGCACCATAGAAAATCCTCCGAGTCGGTTTCACGCTCGCGTTTCCTCGTGTTTTGTCTTTGCTAGTCGAGCGCAGCTCGATTCTCTTTGTCACAAGTCGAGACATTGCCCCAATTACAGACGCAGGTCGATCACTCGCTGGATTTATTTGCCCCAAAAGTTGCATTCCCAAGGCGACACCTTGCTTTTGTGCCCCAGCAACTATTTCCGCGCTGTCGTGAACGTTAGTCCCCCTCTCCGACGATATGAAGGATACAATAGGTGAGCGACCGCGATCCCCCCAAACACCATACACAGTATGGAGCAACCTTGGCATGCCATATGTATGGCAATTGGACATTGGTGGCCATGTATGACTGGCAACTGAGACAAGCTCTCACTAATAAGAGTAAAACGTGTGGACGCGACGGGCGTGGTCAGTTCAGAGGACTGACCTGAGCTGGTTGTACTTTTTCAACTAACATACGATGACGTTACCCCAAGACCGCCCATGTTTGACTACATCGTGGATCCCCGTCGAGGTCGAGAAACTTCGAGAGTCAAACAATCAATTGCGGCCAAACGTATCGCCTCTCGTCAATGTTTCCAAGAGTACCAGTAACCCAATATCAACCATATGACGGCCATTCTGAATCGAGTGGGAGTTCGATCAACACCAATTGGTTGGAATTTGTCTCACGTGGCAATAAACGCGGTCTCAGCCAACCTCAGATTCACGTACCTCCGTTGATAGCCGTTGCTTCAACCTCGCGACCAGCTGTTTTTGACCTTGTCTTCAATCATTTGTGGTTTGTTGAGGCGCACGTGGCCCGTCGATGAGGATACGAGTGTCTCTAACGGGTTAATATGCATGGCCAAAAACGGCATATGCTAACGACGAATCTGGCATCGATGATGTGTTGTCGTGGGGTCTGCAGTCTCATTCTTGATTTTGCCAAGCCTTGATCGCAATGTCTACGATGCCCCCCTTTGCCACTGCCTGCCTCTTTGACGTGGCCTTCCCACCTTCGACGTGTCGTTTCAACGAGTGTCCACATCCGGCGCTCCCCGACACGTTCAAATGCGACTTTCACCGCCATCGCGCCATGTGCCTCGCACCTGGTTGCCACAACCAAGTCTACGCCCGCAATCTATGCACACGACACGGGGGCAAGCGGCAATGTGCCGTCGACGGCTGCCACCAACACGCGCGCGTGCGCGAGTTCTGCTCCAAGCACAGCACGGGCCACGTGAAGAAGCGGTGTGTCCACGACGGCTGCACGAAACTGGCGAATGCACGCCAGCGCTGCGTCCGACACGGCGGCGGGCGGCAGTGCCGCATCAGTGGTTGTGGTACCCACGCCCGCAGCGGAGGCTACTGCCGCCGTCACTCCAAGGCCAGCAGCAGCCAGTGTAGCACGTCCGCGCCTGGGGGCGACGATGACGAACAAGACCAATTGGTCCTGGGCACGTTGAACTTTGACGTGCCAATTGAAGACGTCGACTGGAACTGGATGGACAACGCCGCCTCCCCAGTGCGTACTTGGATTGACGGGGACAAACCCGAGATCGATTTCGATTGCACGCAGGAGTACTTGGGTAGCTTGGAAGACTTGTTAGTGTAGACATCAATGGATTTTTTACTTGTAACTTGACCAACAACCAACCGTTTGCAATAAACGAGGTTGCACCTAACCATATTACGTTGCATGTGGCAGATACAACGTTTCATTGTGAAAGGCTGGGGTGTCAATCGTGATTTCTTTACACCGCAATTGACTTCATGCGGACGCTCGTTGATGACCCCACGTGTATAGGCACGAGAGAGTTTGGAAGGCAAATGGAGACAAGAGCAAACCATTCATTTTGAGAGACATGTTCTTGGCTGCTATGGTCTTTCTGCTCTCGTATGAACCTAAAACGTCCAAACGCCCACACAATGCACTAGTTACTGTGTTGACATCCACGTGGTCACGCCGGGGCCAGAGTTTATAGTAAAAACAGCTCAATAGGGAATGGCCCCGTCGTTCACTTTGGAAGACAACAATGGGTGACAGTGAAGGTCTTGATTGTCGGTGAGTCCACGTGTCTGCAAACCCACATGGTATTCCGTGTGCTTCGCAACCTTGTTTTACCCGTTTTGTCTCCACCATTCCAACGAAAGTCGCCCAGAATATCTTATCCTATACTCCGGAGTA